>RCUC01137108.1:0-10081 GCA_003697995.1 Taxidea taxus jeffersonii
ACCCCCACCACCAGAGGGCAGGGTTCAGATTAAGTCAAATGGTGTGAAACCTGTGTGCGGGAAATCGAGGGAATCCTAAATTCTGCCTCTTTAACGTGACCAAAGCTATAGCACGGAAAAGTGCACAGAGGCCCTTTGAGCTGTGGAGGAAAGTCATGGGCACTGACTGGATATGCTTAGCTGCAAGAATGATCCCCTTCGGGCAACCCCAAGAGACCCCGGGGACTCGACAGCCTCTGTCCCAACACACAGTCAGTAAAACAGGTGTGAACTGCACTTAGTTGTGCTGCCAGCCTGGGCACAACTATCCAAGCTGCTTCCAAATCTATTCCCATCCTGGGAAGAAGGATTCCAAAAAAGGATTTTAAAATGTGTTGCTTCTTCTAAAGTCAATATCCTAGTAACTTGGCTAAGCCTGTGCTGCAGGTGGCACAGAGGCACCCTTCCCACCCCTGGCCCTACAAGTCAGGCGCATAAGGCCACTGGGCTGATGCTGGCCAAGCACACAAAGGTTAGTGGTTAAGAGGCAGCGGTGTCAAGGTCATTGTCCCACCCCAGCCCCCACCAGAGGTCACATGCTGGAAAAGTCCTGTCTTGAGCACACTCCTTGTAGAGCCTAATGTCCTCAGATTTAGGAGAGGGTCCTGAAGTTTCCTGGGTTGGCTCCAGGGATGGGGGATGCTGTGATGTAAAGACCACTGACGGCATTCAGAAAGATGGGGAAGGAGGTGGTGAACTTGCCTCAGAACATCAGGGTGAAGCCAGTGAGTGTGACCTGGTTCCAGAGGAGGATCACAAAAGTCCGGAGCCCCACCCCCACCCCAGAGGAGACAATGAAAGAGACAAGGAAGACAGAGCCCACAGTTCACTTGCACCACAAGTGGAGGTCTTCACAAACCTTGGACACCACGACAAGGTCCAGGCCCAAATGGCAGCCATTGTGGGGGCTATTCTGGCTACCGCTTTTCTTGCCCCTGTGCTGTAAGATTATTAGAGCCCCATGTGGTATGTCAGTTTCTAGGGGTGTAGACTGACCAACGGGAGCACTAGCATCTCCATCTCCAGCCGTTGTGCTGCTGCTCTTTTATCCACAGGCTCCAGGAAGGACTGAGCTCATGGCCATGTGCTCACCTTCCTCCACATGGGATTCGGCTTCCTTCATTCTGTCCCCGGATTGAGTCTGTGGGCCCTGAGGTCATGGACTCAATCCAAACAAGCAGTTACGTGGAAAGATTCCCCAACAGGACCGAGAAAGAGAAACCCATCGTAGGCAGGTCGAGGCGCTTGGAGGTGAGGCTGAGCTGTGTTCCCCACACCACAGGTCTCATTCCTTCCGGGTGGAGACAGCAGAGGGTCAGAATCGAAGCCAAAATGCTGAGCTCAGCCTCTGTTCTGAGGGTGGCGGGAGCCATGCGGAGCTTGGAGCGGTCTCAGCAGGCTCCCCGCTGCAGACTGCGGAAGACAGTGAAGGGCTGGGGTGCTGGTGGCGGCGGGGCGGGGGATAAAAGAAGCCCACCCAGCGGGGAGCAAGCAGAGGCTGTTGATTCCGAGCTTGCTGGCACCATCACTTGCATTTGGCCGAGACTTAAAGGCAGGCAAGGCGGTGGGAAAGCTGACTGGCCCAGAGGGGAAGCAGGCACAGAAGTTGGGGAAGATGACGCTGTTTACTGGCTCTTGTCGCTCCAGGTCAGTTGCGGCAGCGGTTGCGGTTTGGCTTCTGCTGGTTGTTGCAGGGTGTGTGTGTGTGTGTGTGTGTGTGTGTGTGTGTGTGTGTGCGCGCGCGCGCTCATTCATTCCTTTCTTTAAGAAACAACTTTATTTTTATTCATTTTAATAATCTTAGTTGAAGTACAGTTGACATACTAGTTTCAGGTGTACAGTGTAGTGTTAACCATAAAAATAAAACTGCCAGTTATTTTGTCAGCAAGAGATGGGTTTTTTTGGGAATGGCAGGAGAACTGCGGGTCAGGCACACTTTGGCAAAACCACCCGCAAGTCTCCCAAACAAAGGAGAGCAACCCGCTTCTTAGGGGAAAGAGGGAAGCTGGGAAGGTTCTTACAAACAAAAAGGCCGCTGAGTCATCTGGAGGTCTGAAGGATAGTTGCTTCTCGCTGGCTGGGCTGAGAGCTGTGCTCCTCTCTCGCTGGCTGGGCTGTTGGGATGGAATTGAGGAAAGCCTTTCCCCCTTAAGGGATAGGATAGCGGTTTCCATGCCCAAGGTCTGTCTCCTCTCGTGTTTGCGGATGCCGCTGAGCGGTAGCGCATCTGAAAGCTCCCCTTCCCGCACCTCCCAAGTCCATTTTAGTGAGGTTTCCCTTGTTAGTTTTCACAATAGAGATTTAATAGTTAAATACGTTATGAATGCTCAGCAAGATAAGTGTAGTCACCATCCAAAATTATGACTATATTATTGACTATATTTCTTATACTTTTCACCCCATGGCTTATTTTATAACTGGAAGAATGCTATATTTAGATGTGGTCACACCACAGGAGAACCAAGGAGGAGACTACACCTGTAGTTCCGATGAGTAACGATGAGCTGTGTCAGAGTGATTGCTACGAAGGGGGCAGAACAGGTTGTGTTTTCTGTTACTTTACTCGGGCCTGTTTTGTTTACCCAAGTGCGTTGTGGGCGATGGTGGGGAGGCAGAGAAGACTCAAAGTTGGGAACATGCCTTGGCCATCAGCCGAACGGGCAACATCAGTTGTCAAATGGATGTTCAGAGGATTAGGTGGGGATAGGAAGGTCGGACTGTGAGAGCACAGCATGTATGTAATAGATAAAATAATGGCTTCCCACACCATCCATGTTCTTTTTTTTTTTTTTAACATTAGTTTACATTTTAAAAAAAATTTTATTTATGTATTCAACAGAGAAAGAGAGATCACAAGTAGGCAGAGAGTAAGACAGAGGGATGGGGGAAGCAGGCTCTCCCCCGAGCAGAGAGAGCCAGATACGGGACTCAATCCCAGGACCCTGAGATCATGACCTGGGCTGGATGCAGAGGCTTTAACCCACTGAGCCACCCAGGCGCCCCAGCCATCCATGGTCTAATCCCTTGAATCTCTGGCTGTGTTACCTCATTTGGCAAAAGGGATTTCATGTGTGTGATTAACTTAAGTATATTAACAACATGGAGAGATTACCACTGTATATGAATATGTATATGTATACGTATACGTATATGTAGAGAATACCAGTGTATTCGCAGGAGGATAGAGTTAAAGAAGATTTCAGGAAGTAAACAGGTCAGAGTGACAATAATTGCTGGCTTTGAAGTTGAAGAAGGGGCAGGGAGTCAAGGAATGCAGGAGGTCTTGAGAAATTGGGAAAGGTAAAGAAAGATTTTTTTGTAGAACTGCCAGAAGGAACACGATCCTGATGACATCTTGATCTTATCCTGGCGAAGCCCATTTTGGATTTATAATCTTTACAACTGTAAGAAGAAAAACTTGTGTTGATGTAAGCTGCAGAGCTGGTAATGATTATCACAGCAGGGAACCCTAACGGTGTGCAGTGGAGAACTGGTAGGAGGCCGAGGGTACCTGAAGTATGCGTATAGTCCTGGGTGCCTGAGGCTGAAGAGAAGGTCCAGATCGGGAGGTCTTCCAGCAGGCCTGGGGGCTTTGCTTTGGCAGTTGGGACACTGGAGGTTTGGGGCAGGATGGGATCCCAGTTAAACGCTTGGTATTGCCAAGCATTCTCTCCACGCCGTGTGCAGAGTGGCATGTGAGGAGTCTGGTGTGCCATCTATGGTACGGGGGAGAGTCGTGGTGGGGAACAGAAGCTGCATGAGAGGTGTGGTCTGAGAAATGATGTGCAGGAGAGGAGTGAGTGGGAACTGATGGTCCTGCAGCCCTGTTCCCGGGGGCTTCCGTGAGAACAGGGAGCCGGGCTTAAGTCCTGGCATGATTTAGGGCCCCCCCGGGGGATTGGCTGGCACGTGGGGAAGAGGGTGAGCATGACATTGTTGTGGGGAGACAGAATGGGGATACTCAGTCAAGAGACTTCCTGGACCATGCTGGCCGTGTCATTGCAGGTCTGTGTGATCTCTGAGGACGTTTTTGTGTCCTTCTCCCGGGAAGAATGGATGCTCCTTGATGATTCTCAGAGACTTTTGTATCAGGATGTGATGCTGGAGAACTTTGCACTTTTAACCTCACTGGGTAAGGTCTGCATGCCAGTCCCATCTGCTTTCTCTTTTTCTCCAGGGTCTGCTCCGGCTTTCCCACGGGCAGGTCATAGGCGCTGCTTCCTTGCCAGGTTTCCTGGAGTAGCTGTTGTGGGTGCCCGGTTTGCGCTGTATGGAGTGTTCTCATCTCCTAGCGAGCCAGTCCTGAAGCCTGGCAGGGAAGGGTTGAGAGGCATGAGGTGTGGTTTGCCCAATGGATCCCATAGTCATGCTCATTTTGGGGGCCTGGTGAATCTGTCCAGAATTATGGCACCTCTATGCTGAAGGTTCTGCTCCCTTTCTCCAGGGGACATTTTCTGGAGCTTATTGTACCAGGAGTTACGGGCACTCATATAGTCACTACTTATGGGTATCTTTGTGCAGTTCCTCCAAAACCTTCCTTCATGGTTTAAAAAATTTTTTTGTAAAGATTTATTCATTTTAGACAGAGACAGAGAGAGCATGAACGGGGTGAGGGGCAGAAGGAGAGGGAGAGAATCCCAAGCAGACTCCACACTGAGTGCGGAGCCCAACGTGGGGCTTGATACTATGACCCTGAGATCATGACCTGAGCTGAAGGCAGAGGCTTTAACCCGCTGAGCCACCCAGGTGCCCTGTTTTTGTTTTAGAGTCCCCATATGAGTGAAATCATATAGTATTTGTCTTTAGCTTATTCATGTAGCACAATACCCTCTAGGTCCATCCATGTTGTCTAGAATGGTACAACCTCATCTTTTTTATGGCAGTGTAGTATTTGTGTGTGTGTGTGTGTGTGTGTGTGTGTGTGCATCACATCTTTATCCATTCATCTTTTGATGGACACTTAGGCTTCTTTCATACCTTGGCTATTGTAAATAGTGTGGCAATAAACAAATTGCAAATAAACAAACATCAAATTAGTGTTATTGTTTTCTTTGAGTAAATACCTAGTACTGGAATTACTAGATTTTGGTAATTCTATTTTTAGTATTTGAGGAACTTCCATACTGTTTTCCACAGTGGCTACACTAATTTACATTCCCACCAATGGTGCGTGAGGATTCTATTTTCTCCATATCGTCACCAGCACTTGTTATTTCTTGTCTTTTTTTTTTTTTTTTAATTTCAAACACTCTAACAGGAGTAAGGAGATTTTGATTTGCATTTCCCTGATGATTAGTGATGTTGAGCATCTTCTCATATGTCTTGGTCATCTGGATGTATGTCTTCTTTGGAAAAACATCTATTAGGTTGTCTACCTGTTTTTTTTCAATGGATTTTTTGAGTTGTATAAGTTCTTTATCTATTTTGGCCATATTAACTTTTTATCAGATATATCATTTGAAAATATCTTCTCCCATTTAGTAGGTTGTCTGTTTTGTTGATGGTTTCCCTCACTGTGCAAAAGCTTTTCATTTTGATGTAGTCCCAATAATTCATTTTTGCTTTTGTTTCTCTTGCCTTTGGAGATGTATCTAGAAAGAAATGTTGCTGCACCTAATATGTTCTTCACATTTTTTCTCTCTCCCTGGGTTACTATTTTGTATTCAACTTTTGTAGCTCTTAGCTATGGCCACATAATTTCTAAAGCTCTGCCTTAGGATCTGGGAAACTTTTTTCCATTTATCTTCTAGTTCATCTATTGAAATTTTTGCTTCCGTAATAATTTTTTAATTCCTAAAAACTCTTTCTTGTTTATCTAATTGTTCCTTTTACTCATAACACCCTGTTTTCATTGTATAGATATGTAATAAGTTTGTTCTCAAGTTCCTGTTTTGTTCCTTCTGAATCAGTTTTGTCTTTGTTTTGGTTTTTCTCACATACACACAGCTGATATGCTGTCTGTTTGCTGCTCTAAGACATCTGGTCTATATTATGACCAGACTCTTTTGGGTGGAAAGGGCACCTGAGTCTTGTGAATGCTAATGGACAGATTTTGCTCTAGGATACCATGAGGAACATTTTCCATCTGCCCTTCCTTCCACCCAATCCCCTCTTGATCTCTGCCCTCCCAGTTGTGTTTGGTCAACAAGGCATGCTAGGAAGAGACAAGACAGAGAGAACAGAGTGTGGTCTGGGTGTTTACTTTCCTGTCTTCCTCCCCATGTGTTGTTTCAGGTGGTCTGTGATCAACAGCAGAAGGTCTCAGATCTTTTCAAAATACTCACCCTCCAGCTTCTGATGACTGCTCCTTGCATAAACTGGGAGTTATGACAGTCTCACTGCATCTGGCCTTGGGTCTAGCAGCATTCCTTGTCTTCCCAGCACCCTCCCCCCCACCTTTCCTTATTAGAACTCATCTTACCTTGATCTCCCTAGAAGACAGAGCCAGAGGCAACATGGTATTTTTATTAGAGATTTCAATCCCAGAGCAGAGGAATAAGGAAGTGGGGCTAAGGAAGAGGAACCAATACTAGATTAGATGATGCTGGCTGGTTGCTCAGTCCTAAGAACAAAACTACGTTCATAGATGGGGTGTGAGTAGGACAGGCTATCCAGGAAAGACAGGGGCAAAAATTTATTCACTGGCTCTGATCTCCCATTTGTTAAAGAGTAGTAACTCCACAAGGTGTTCATGTCCCAGTACCTTCAGGTGGCACGTGGCAGGCACCAAGCATGATCTGGTGTCCCAACTCAGTTTCCTAATTAAGCCCCAGGGCAGGAAGTAATGGTATGCTGGGCAGCTATGAGGACATATGCGGGCAGATTGCACCAGTGTGGTTGTACTAAATGTTTGACAACTGGCTCTCCTATTTCCATGGTATGAATTCTCATTATGCCTGATTTCAGTAAAGCCATGGCAAAAGGGTGCCTTATATGGTATGTTCATCATATGGGCACAATAAACCTCATACAGATACAATGGAATATGCTCCAGAGAACAAATAATAGTAAAATGTTGTAAAATAGGTAAAAAGTAGTGAGTTTTGAATATTCTTTGCCTCTCTTACTTCTTTATTTTATTTAGTTATAAGTTTATATAAGTTAATTTTTAGGTAATGGCTATTTTAATCCTCCCAAGCCAGTAAGGACTGGCTCCATGGACGTTACCGAATTGCAACTGCAAAGAGAAAGTTGGAGTCTGCAGTGGCTGGTCCAAGAAACAGGTGAGCCCCAGAGGACTTGAAGCAGTGATGGAAGGAGTCTGATACAGTCCCTTTTGGAGAAACCCACTGTGCATTATTCTAATTGGGGGTCAGGACCTGACAATAGAGTTAAGTAAGTGTGGGTCAAATGGCAAGCTTCACACTCTGCAGTGGCCAGAATTAGGGAGGCTTACTTGAGAAGCACCAACATCCACTCATGAGAACACACCCCTCCCAGCACACGCAGATTTTTCAGAGAAGGTTCCCCAGATTTCGATGGGGATTCTGCACCTGGGAGATAGGGACTCTCAGGGGCAGTTGTGTAAACATTCTTCCCTTCCACTGTGTCCAGCACCATTCCTCACTCCCCACCTCCACCAGACCTGGTGGTTCCAAGACTGAAGACCCTGGAATCCTGACAACCAGTCTGGCCCCCACTACAAAACAAACAGAGATGGTGGATCATTTGCTTTTAACTGGGAAAGGGCTTCCATGTGATTAAGTAAAGGACATGAGTGAATGTTCATGAATGTGACTATTTATATCATTACTTATGAGGAAAGCGAGCAGACAAATTAATAAACACCTTTGAATTTGCAAATGATCACCTGTTTCTCAGCAGATAGCACTATTAAAAAGTTGGCTCAATGAAAATATTCTAATGCACTTGAAATCTCAAACATGGACTTGATTTCTAACCTATGGCAACTCATTAAACCTGGTGTGCTTCCCACCTGTTAATTAGGCTAATGGTACTTCTGAACATGGTATGAATTTCAATTACAGAGATTGTTTCCAAAGGATTGTTGAACAGTTATTATATATAAAGCCCTAAATTAGGACCTAACAATTTAAAAAGAGGGATGCAAGCAAAGAGAAAGAGAGATAGAGACTGAACCCTGTCATTAACCTAAAATATGCCTATTTTGAATAAAGAGAGGTTACATCACTTAGCTGATAAAGATTATGAAATAATAGTGAAATAATAGTGAAAGGACAAAACAGCCAAACTTTAATGTGACATCACTAAACGTTTGCCTCATGTTTTCATCCTATTTTAAAATATAACGTCATCATTGTTAATGATTGTTAATAAAAATAATGACTTTTCTTTTAAGGAAAAAAAATTGGGATGCCTGTGACTCAACTGGTTAAGCATCTGCCTTTGGCTTAGGTCATGACCCCAGAGTCCTCGGATTGAGTCCAGCATCAGGGTCCTTGGTCAGAGTGAAGACCGCTTCTCCCTCTGCCTGCCACTCCCCTGCTTGTGTTTGCTCTCTATTTCTCTCCCTCTCTCTCTCTTTCTGACAATTAAACAAATAAAAACTTAGAAATTCTTATTCAAGCATAATCATATAGTGTTATATTAGTTTCAGATGTACGATATAGTGATTTAATAGTTCTGTACATTATTCAATGCTCATCACAAGTGCATTATCAATCCCCTTCACCTATTAATTATCCAACTGAATTCCTTCTTTCCTTTCATTTTTCTTAGGCAATAGAGCACTGTAGCCATTCACCTAAAGAACTGATTCACCCACAGACCCAATTTTCTTTAAAGCAGCTTTTGTCTATTTAATAAGTGGTTTTCTTAGCAGGTGGAAGTTCAGACAGAGTAAGGTTAGCAGGTACAGCCTGAAGTCTGTGACTGGGGGCTCTGGGAGGACAGCTCCAATAATGACATTGTTTGTGAAAGATCTTTCTCTTCCTGAGGATGAGATAATATCCTCATATGACCACATCTTTTTTTTTTAAAGATTTTATTTATTTATTTGATAGACATACAATGAGAGAGGGAACACAAGTAGGGGGAGTGGGAGAGGGAGAAGCAGGCCTTCCATCAAGCAGAGAACCCAATGCGGGGCTCGATCCCAGGACCCCGGGATCGTGACCTGAGCCAAAGGCAGATGCTTAACGACTGAGCCACAGAAGCACCCCTGATCATATCTTTAAAATAAAGGTCCATGTGCCTGGAAGGAAGCTGACAAGTCCACCGCATCCAAGCACTCTGTCACTGTGACCAGTAATGGAGCAAGGGCATGACCAGCCAAGTGCCCAGAAGCAGCTGAGACCAGACCCCATCTCCCACCCCTGAACAGTGCCTGTCCACCTGTCCTGATACCTGGTACATATACTCTGAAGATCATTAAAAAGCTTTTTAAAATCCACCAAATGAAAAATAGATCACTGCCCCCTTGTTGATCTGTTCTTGTATAAGGGCAAATTGAGAAAATGAGTCTGAATCTTCAAAAGTGCAATAAGCTGGATGCTGGCAACAGACACAAATGTAGGAGTGACTATTTCAGCACAGACCAGAGTGAATACACTATTCATGTTAACAGGAAAATTATAGGCCAATGTCTACAAAACCATCTGAGTTTAGGTTCTCTTACCAGTTCCTGGATGGCTTTTAAGTCATCTGTAACCATATATGCTATTGAGCTGAAACAAACAGTTAAAAATTAAAAGGCTCCCTTTTTCTTTTTTTCTCCTATCATTTCCAGATCTTGATAAACCATCAGTCTCCACTTTGTGGAAAGGAAGCTCAAGCAGAGAGTGTGGCTCCTAAATTTTTTTTCAAGCATAGTTCCAGTGTCTCATGAAAATGGGTTTATCGAGAGACTTGTCTGTGTTTCTGAGGTCAGACCACTGTCTACTCTCCTCATTAGTGTAATACGATTTCTTTCCTTGCAATGAATTTGACACTTCCATTGCCCATAAATTGCTCAAGAAGACCTCAAGGGTAGTAATAAGAGATAGAACCAGAGAGTCTGATGTCAGAAATCCTGTCCCAAACCATGTTAAAAGTCTGGGTGGAAGAAGCAATGAGGCTTGAC
>RCUC01137109.1:0-10078 GCA_003697995.1 Taxidea taxus jeffersonii
GATTCCTGATACAGACGGCAACATGACTATATCCACAAGGACTGATCCTGAGGCAAAGAAGCCCCACAAAGAAAGGACATAGAGTACAATGACCCATTTATGAATCTACAAAATTAAAGCTAGCATAAGGTGACATGAGAGAGAACAATAGTTACGTAGGGACCGAGTGAACAAGGGAAAGGGAAGGAGGAATTCTGGGGAAAATGCTGGAAATTGTAGGGAGAATTGAAGCACTTACTGTCAATAATGTTGATTGTCACACCCGCGTTGTGTATCACACACTCTGTATGTGTTCCGTTCATCTTGTGTCAAATATATACATGGAACTTATAGGTAATAACAAAGGTGACCCTTGAGCGATGCAGAGAGAGTCAAATGTTAAAGACATGAAAATACACCTACACGATGCTGATTTTCCCTGTATTTATAGTAAACTCTACAACACTCAAAATTAATCCATCCCCATTACAGGATCGGTTCCACATTCCTCACAGCCTGACCCTCCATCCTGCAGATGATTTGGGGTGGGGGGCAGCAGCTCCTGTGGGGGGGATCACTGACCTAGATCCTGGGGTCACTCTCACCCCATATGTGTTCATGGACACATTACGAACCCACGTATACACACTGGAAACTTATATAATAAAAAACTTTTTTTAATTGGTCATTAGCACTAAATTAAAGGCATTCACAACTGCTTGGGTCACTGGCTCTCTGTCAGAATCGATCTCAAGCTGAATATATAGCCAGAGGACATGCAAATAGGGCCTTCCCTCTGCTGATTTAAGCAGCACAGCCAAGATCCTGCAGCTGGGAGAGGAGCCCCAGGCCCAGGACACCCAGGTGTTCATTCAGTGATCAGGACAGAATTCAGACAACTCACCATGGAATTTGTGCTGGGCTGGGTTTTCCTTGTTGCTCTTTTAAAAGGTAATTTGTGGAGAATAAGAGACATTGAGGATGTGAGTGGATATGAGTGAGAGAAACCATGGGTGTGTGAGAGATTCCTGACAAGGATGTCTTGTGTCTGCAGGGGTCCAGTGTGAGGTGCAGCTGGTGGAGTCTGCGGGAGACCTGGTGAAGCCTGGAGGGTCCCTGAGACTCTCCTGTGCAGCCTCTGGATTCGCCTTCAGTAGCTATGACATGAGCTGGGTTCGCCAGGCTCCAGGGAAGGGGCTGCAGTGGGTCGCATGGATTAGCTATGATGGAAGTAGCACAAGCTATGCAGACTCTGTGAAGGGCTGATTCACCATCTCCAGAGACAACGGCAAGAACACACTGTATCTGCAGATGAACAGCCTGAGAACCGAGGACACGGCCGTGTATTACTGTGGGAGAGACACAGTGAGGGGCCCTCAATGGGAGCCAGGACAGAAAGCTCCCTGTAGTGACAGAGGATGCATTAAGCTGCAGGGTCATCAGGGCACCAGGATCCACAGGGCAGAGATCAGGCCCAGGAGCAGGTGCAGTGGGGTAGCACTTCCTTTTGAGATCAGGGATTTCCTCTCTAGACTCTCAGCTGTCCACAAGGATATTTAGTTGTTTTTTTTTTCTTCCATCTCTAATACCTCGTGTCCTCTGTGTAGCCAACCACAAGGATGTAACTTTGCCTCCACATAGCTGAGATCTCACCAGTCTCTGGGGAAGTTCCCTTCATCAACCTCTTCTATTTCCCATTTTCATTCTCCACAAGAGAAGATGCTGGGAATTCCCATCGTCCTTGAGAAGCACCTGCACAGTCCAGGCTCTCGGCATGCTGAGTGCCTGTTCTCTGCCCTCAGGGGGCACACACTGTCCACAATGTTTATGAGCTTTCCCCAGGATGACTGCCCAACTCAGTTCTTGTCCTCCTGGATCCAGTGTATCCTCTGGCTCTTTATACATGTGGGCAGACACAGGTGACCAGAAACTCCCCCCTCTGTAGTCATCGCTCCATTTCCTGTATGGAAAAGCATCCCACCTGCTATGAGGGGCTCTCATATTTCCCCATGAGACTGTTGGGATTACAGTCCAGAGAGGAAAACCCGTCTGTGTCCTGCTGCATCCTGTTCTGGTGGGGAGAGTCCATGAGAGCATCCTTGGTAACTGTGCTTGAGACGTGTCTCCTGGCTTCCACACAGGGAATCCATGTGAATCCTGAGATCCAGATGGCAGGTCCCAGATGCCTGCCCACCCTGTGCTGTCCCTTGAACATCCATCAGAAACCACTGCCCAACCTCACTATCTCCTTCTTCTGACTTCTCCTTCAACCTGTCCTGGATCCTGAGCCCCATGGAGCTGGATTCCTGTTACACTTCCCAGATTTTCACCAAGTGCCAGATGGAGAGAGGCTCAATAATGAATGTCTACCATGATGGTGGAGCCCTAAAGTGGGGCTGAAATGAGTATCTATGCCCCAAACCATGATCCAGAAGTAAAATAAAATATCAACTACTATATGAGACAGTACAGTCATTTCCTCTAATGTCCCTGCTTTTGTCCCATCGACTGGCCATGGTTTCCCCTAGAAAATTCATAACTTCTGAGATGTTTGCTGTCTTGATTTCCCATGAAACCAACACTGAACTCCACATATCAGAGGAGGCACAAGAGCAGCCCTTCCACTCAGAGTCCTTCTATTCTTGTAACATTAGAGGGGGGTCCCCATGGAATCCATCTTCTGTGTCTGAGGTGAATCTGTGACCTTGTAGCTGGGGCGGGGTCAGACCCACTCCTCACTTCAGCATGAAGCTCCTTGGGGTGGTCGTTCCCAAGAAGAGGGAAACTCATTATGAGGTCTTCTGTCTGTTGGCAGCTGTCCTGTGTGTGTATCTCAGTCATTTCAGGAACGTCTAAGAACAGTTACTAATCCAATGTACCTGCCCCCTGTGAGTCTTTCTGGGTTGTGTGCACTGGTCCAGATGAACCTGGACAAGGAGTCCCAGGTGTGCAGACCCTCACAGACTCTCTCACTGTCACCACCGAGTTCTCTTGAACAGCTGTGGACTTTCAGTATTCTCCATTGTTCCCCAAAGCCCTTCTCTCAGTTTTTTCTGTGCATAATCAGCAGGCTGTCCTCCGCTGTGCTTCTTATAAGCTATTCACACATTAGGCTCTTTTCTAATATACAAGGATTGGCAGAAAATGTGCTGGATGCATTGCCTAATTGTAATAGCCGTCTTCCCTAATGTCCTTCGGATGACTCATTTACTGAAAATCTCTGATGAATTATCACACATTTAAATCCATACATTTGTAGATTCTACTACTTCTAGAAGTCTTATTGGAATTACTTGTATAACTGGTAATATATGTTACAACCAAAAATCATTCACATAATTATATTTAACAGATGACTTTACTGTGCAATATAACTTATAAAAAACAACCTAAAGTAACAATTTGCTTGGGATTTTCAGTCAAAATGTTATAATACCCACTTCCCATTATTTTTATTATTTGTAGAGTTATCTAGTATAAAATTTAAATCAAAATAGTGACATAAAAGACTATTGATTTTCCTCTGAATTAAATACCACACTTCTTGAACAGTTATTGATTAGGAAATTAATTTATTTCAAAACCATGATTAACTGTCTCAGAACTTACATCGGATAAGACTTTATCCCATAATTCATGAAGAAGTAAAACATATGAATTCCATAACAGGATTTCATGTGCCAGAATGACCCCTGCCTTAAGGGGCACAGAGGAGTGTCTGAGGGGCTTTGCAGCAGGGGTTTCCTAATTACATTCCATGCAAAATAATGAATCTGCTCCTGGCGTACATTTGGGGAAGCCAGCCATGGGCCCTACAGAGGATATTTGGAGCGTGTGTCCCAGCATGCACAGGGTCAGGAGCTCAGGAAGGATCGAGGTCCCTCCTGCAGGTTGGACTGTGTTGCCCTTTGCCATATACAGAGAAGATTCAGAGGTGCAGGGTAAGGCATTTCACAACTTCCCCAGGATAAAATGGGCATGGGATCAGAGCAAGGTGCTCCTGGTGGGAGTGCAAAATGGCACCCTGTACAAAATGTGGGCCACTCCTTTGTGAGGTATGTCACATGCTTGACCTCATGACCGGTGACACCAA
The DNA here is from genome assembly GCA_003697995.1 of Taxidea taxus jeffersonii. Taxonomy (NCBI): domain Eukaryota; kingdom Metazoa; phylum Chordata; class Mammalia; order Carnivora; family Mustelidae; genus Taxidea; species Taxidea taxus. The sequence goes on from RCUC01137109.1 coordinate 4,073, forward strand.
CTGTAGCCACAGAACTAAGTGAAGTTAGAGCACATGTGCACTCAAAACATGCACACACATGCTTATGGGGGCTGTCTTTGTAATTCCTACATCATGGACACCACTAAGCTTTCTCCTTATAGGGAATGGTTAGTCACTGAAATACTAGTTGAAGACAATAGAAACATGAGCCTGAACATGGATGACTTTCACACTCATGGCCCTACATGGGAGAAGCCACTGCCTGAGGCTACATGCTGCATGGTCCCATCTGCACAGTAAGCAATCTGCAAGGCCAAGTGCATAGAAAACTAATTGGTGTGGAAGGACAGGTTTGGGAAGACATAAGAATGACCATTTCCTTAATCTGTGGTTACTGAGCTGTTCTGTAACTTGATTTTGGTCTGGTCACATAGCTGTAGTGCATAGCTGAGAGTAAATTCACAGAATCTTACATTAAATAAGGTCCAGATTTCCATATTTGTTACTTCTGTAAACTTCTAATTTCCATGATTATTAGATTAATTGTACTAAATTATATCCAAGAATACTCAACACCCTGTACTGGGTTCTTTCTGAGCTGGGTGGTTGTCCAGTGACTATGAAGAGTGGATGGATGAGATAGATATTGCAGGGGGCAGAGTCGGCTCTACTCATGAAACCTACGGGTTTTAATGCATGACTGGAAGGTCAGGAGCTGAGATGGGTTAGGACATAATGACATCAAGGGAATGAACACAGGACAATGGTGGAGAGAGTCCATGAGGCTTTATCTATGTAGTTCCTTTGGTCACTGACAATTATAATGAGGATATTGGACAAAAGTACAGTGAACGGTTGGTAAATCCTCATGAAATGAATGGAAGAGACCACAAGGAGGAGGACAGGTGGTGGGTGCAGGGATGAAGACTGGTGGGCAGAAGGTTATTTGAGGAAAGGTTGAAAGAGCTGTGACTGCTATGATAGAGGGACGATGGTCACTTTCCAGCACAGAGCTCTCGTCCAGCACATCCCAGAGCCCAGAACACCTGCTAAGTGAGACAGTTGGACCACCATGTAGTGAAAGCAGCAAGCCCTGAAGGGGAGGAGGAACCTTGTTATGTGGGACCCTCAGGAACCTCTGAACACAGGGCCCAGCACCAGGGGCAGGAGCAGAGGGAGGCTGGGAAGAGAGCAGTTTCCTATAGGGCTCTGCAGTTTCTATTGTTGTGAATGAATCGATGCTAAAGCCCCTATGTATGCTTTAATGCCTCTGAGTCTCAATTCTTCTAATAATTTCACACTCTGCAGAAATGGTTCAGGTACTGCTGTGTCTTCATCAATTAAATAATTGGAAGATGCCTAATACACCAATAATGTCATTTTACCTCCTCTCAATTTATTTACTACTATTCTAATAATAATTACTACCACTACTACTATGTTTTCATGGAGCACTGGGTGTGGGGCATAAGCAATGAATTCTGGTACACTGAAAAGAAATTTCAAAAGTAAAAACTTTTAAAAAGAATTCTTAAATGCACTGATCAAGGAAAATGGTAAGAGATTAGGAGGCTTCATTTCATCTGCTTCCCTAAATTTAGCTAGATAACTCTCTAATCACTCAGAACATCGATGAGTTCAACCTGAGAGATGAGGGAAAAAAAAAGGCTTGAATTTTATAAATAGAAAAAGAACCACTTTTTACAAGGAAGAAGGGCAGAGACATGAAATAAAGGAAATATATCAGAAGATAAACAACAGGGGAGGGAACTTCAGAAAGCCAGCCCCTGAGAGCAAAACCAGAACCTTTAGAAATCTTCTCCAGTGAGAGAAATCCCTGCATGAAACGTGCTCTTTGGTGCAGTGGGGGTGCAGCATCTTAGGTGGGACTTGTGGTCTCAGGATCATGGAGACACAGACAGAATGGGAATGCCTGAACCTGCAGAGTTCCTCAGCATTGGAGCAGGGAAACTGGTTATGGTCTGAGAACTTGGGAGGGGCCCTCAGCTCAGTTCTCTATGAACCCTGAGCCCTACCAGCTCTGGTGACGGCTCTCAGTGTGGGGGAGGGATGTTGCAAATGCCAAAAAAGGTGGTGGCCCTCTGCCATCCCACAAGAGGGGTGGCTCAGGAGTGCACTTTACCAGGTGACCACCCTCCATGGGAGATCCTGGGAACGACCGAGAGGAAGGACCCTCCAGATACCCGGGAGGATTGGTGCAGGTGCACACCACAGGAGACTACACAGTGGCACACACAAAAGGGAAGACCTCGTATTCCTGAGTGTTTACTGTAGAAAGGAGCTGGGGTCATTCAGCTCCTGGGCTGGAGATCACCATATGGCCATTTTTATTCTCCTCCTCTAAAGAGACTCAAATGCCTTCAGGGAACAAAAGCCATATAGAAAAACTAGAAACAGCTTACACTGACCCCACCCCTCGCAAGGGGTGTTACATCTCCACTGACACTGAGACACTGGGAATCCGTGCAGCAGGCCCCTCCCCCAGAAGAACAGCTGGAAGGACACGGAACACCACGGGTAGAGCACTCAACACTGCACAACTCCAGCTCTGGGGGAAAATACTACATTGAATTTGAGGTTGTTTCTCATGATTCCTTGCTCTTTCAGTTTAAAATTTTCTTTTCTCTTTTTTTCTTTACAATGAATTTCTTATTTTAACAACTCTGTTTTTAAGTCTTATATCTAACTCAAATTTTGTACACTTAGTTTTTATACATATACTCTTCATTTTTTACTTCCTTTCACTGTATCCAATTTTATTTTGTGTATATATATGTTTTGCTTTCTTTATAATTTTGGGCTTTAGCGCCTTCTAACAAACAGAACAAAATGTACTCAGGACCAATTGGATCACCCTGTTTTGTCCACCGGGGGGGTTATAGACTCTCTTCCACACCCAGCACTTTTGTTGGTTTGGTTCTGATCTTCGGATTTGTCTAGTATGTATTTCGCTGGAGTTTCCGTTGATATTTGTGTTTTGTTCACTCATTCATCCATTCTTTCCTGCTAAAATGACTAGAGAGAGGAATTCAAAACAGAAGAAAGATCCAGAGGTAAAACTCTCTGTCATAGATGTAATCTATAAAATAAAATTTTAATAATTATAAATAAATATATAAAAGAATAAATAATTAAATATACAATAAAATAAAATTATGCTATGTTCACTTATTGGAAACTGCCAAACATTAAAATAAATGATTCTTGCTACAGATGGCAGCATGGTTGAATTTTCAAGGATTGTTGCGGAGCAAAAATATGTCTTACAATTAAAATTACATACAATATAAATTCTTCAAAATTAAAACTAATCTAAGTAAACATGAGAACAACTCATAGTTGTGTGGGGACAGGGTGAAGAAGGGAAGAGGAAGGAGGGATATCAGAGAAAATGCAGGAAGTTTTACAGAGAGTTGATATGTTCATTCTGGATAATGTCGATTCTGACACCATGTTTTCTCCCATCACACACTCTGCAAGTGCGCATTCATCCAGAGTCAAACACATTCATCGAAATTCTTACAAAAAATCCCAGAGATGACTTGGGAGGAACACATAGATATTGAAATGTTGGGAAATACGCCTACACAAACACGATGCTCTCTATATTTCAGGGCACCATAGACAGGAAATAAAATCATCCTATCCCCATTACAGGAGGGGTTCTACACTCCTCTCCAGCCTGCCCACTCTGTCCTCCAGGTGGTTCAGGGACAGTGTGTCCTGTGGGGGTGAGCACAGGGCCACATACTGGGGCTCACCCTCACCCTGTGTGTGCTCTTGGACACCTCACGAAACCTCTAAAATCCTGGGTGTAGGTTTACATTTCATGATGGGATAACATGACATCAATCTCACAATATTTGTGTGAATATGGAATACGGAAGTAGCACAGGTCCAAGTATGTACTCTGGAAAGTTATATAGTGAAAATCATATTCTATTCAAAAGTGTTCCATACCCCCGAAACAAAGGCAGTCACATCTCTTCTGGCCATTTCCCTCTATGGTCACATAGATCCCAGGCTGAATATATAGTCAGAGAACATGCAAATAGGGCCCTCCATCTGCTGATTTAAAGAACCCAACACTGTCTCTGCAGCTGGGAGAGGAGCCCCAGCACCAGGATTCCCAGGTGTTCCAATCAGTACTCAGGACAGGACACAGACAACTCACCATGGAGTTTGTGCTTGGCTGGGTTTTCCTTGTTGCTCTTTTAAAAGGTAATTCATGGTGAACAAGAGACGTTGAGGTCGTGAGTGGATATGAGTGAGAGAAACCATGGGTGTGTGACGGATTCCTGACCAGGATGTCTTGTGTCTGCAGGTGTCCAGTGTGAGGTGCAGCTGGTGGAGTCTGGGGGAGACCTGGTGAAGCCTGGGGGGTCCCTGAGACTCTCCTGTGCAGCCTCTGGATTCACCTTCAGCAACTACTACATGAGCTGGGTCAGCCAGGCTCCAGGGAAGGGGCTACAGTGGGTCGCAGAGATTAGCAGCAGTGGAAGTAGCACATACTACGCAGACTCTGTGAAGGGCCGATTCACCATCTCCAGAGACAATGGCAAGAACATGCTGTATCTGCAGATGAACAGCCTGAGAGCCGAGGACACGGCCCTGTATTACTGTGCAACAGACACAGTGAGGAGACTTCAGTGTGAGCCCAGACACAAACCTCACTGCAGGAGGGATCTGGAACACCAGGGGGTGCACAGGTTTCACCAATTCTGTCTTTAAGCCCCAGGAGCAGGTGCAGATGGTGGTTATGGGCTGGTTTCCTGTCAGGGTCTGGAGCTTCCTCTCCAGAGAACACTTTCCCTCAGGGACCTTCTCTGCACACATGATTCTGTGCTTACCTCTTCACTCTCTGATTTTGAAAATTTGTTATAATGGCAAAACAATTATACCAAAATGCACAAAATACAGAGTCACTCACGTTGTTTATTCCCATCCCTAAATACCAATGAATCACAAGTAAACTGGTGCTCATCTAGTGAGCCTTTGCAGGAATCCCAGATGCCCTCACTGTGCATCACAGGTGCACCCAGCTCACAGCATCAATGTTAGTGACAACATGGGAAAGCAGTGGAAACCCCTCCAGGTGTGATGTGTAGTCTGGAAATTGCACACACACACACACACACACACACAGGAATATGAAACCTTTTTAACTTTCTCCTAATTTCTCTGCAGCAAAAGTGGTCCTAAGACAACAATACTCAGCATACAGGAAGACCTCAAGAAGCAAGAAAAATCAGGAAGAAACACTCTAACGTTACACCTGAAGGAGCTAGAGAAGATACAATGACGAAAGCCTAAATACAGGAGAAGGAAGGAAATAGTAAAGATTAGAGCAGGAATAAATGATATAAAAACAAAACAAAACAACAAACAAACACAGAACAGAACAAAAATCAAGGTCTAGATATTTTGAGAAAAAAATAAAATAAAATGGAGAAACCTCTGTCTAGATTTATCAAAAGGAAAAGAGAAAATCAGACATAAATGATATCAGAAATCAAGGTGTTTCTCTGTGGAACAAACAGGGTTTTGGAGTGGCAAGAGGGGCCACATGGGGAAACTCAGTGACGGGCAATAAGGACACATGGTGGGTGAGCACTGGGTATCATATACAAATAATGAACTGTTGAACACTACATCGAAAACGAATGATGTACTATATGGTGGCTACCTGAACGTAATTTCAAAAAGAAACTTAAGGACATAATGTGAGAGAAAATAAATAATTAAAGCTAGATTTTAGGAGGAACAATTCCCAATACAAATCCTGAATTTATAATCAAAATTTTGTGTTCAAACTAGAGGTGGCTGGGGTGGGGGATGGGATCACTGCCTCATGGGCATTAAGGAGGGCACTTGATGGAATGACCACTCGGTGTTATATGCAACTGATGAATCACTACATTCTGCCTCTGAAACCAATAATGCACTCTGTGTTAACTGAATTGAATTTAAAGACAAGTTTTTAAAACATAAAAAAGGAAAGAAATCAATCTGATCTAGTCTGTC
>ML103430.1:0-15575 GCA_003697995.1 Taxidea taxus jeffersonii
TGCTTAACACAGTACCCGGCACCCAGGAGCTCCACAGCGTTACTATTAATGTCACGTAATATCATATAATGTGATGTCATGCCATTGCATGGCATGGCATCTGGACCTTTGGAAGAGAGGAGGAGGGTGGGAGGTGGGCATCTGGCATACAGATGATCCAGCATTTCCCTTTATGGGGCTTGAAAAACAGGATTAGGAACTTCGGACTGAGGCTTCAGAGCCTGGGCTGGCATATTCTCAGTGAGGGAGAGAGGGGGGACACCTCAGCAAGATGGGCAAGAATGTATCTACTGAGAGACAAAAGGCTTTTCATTGCAGGTCGGAGAGGACTGGGGACTTCCGGAAGAAGGAATAATCCAAGCTCCGAAAGAGAGCTTTCAAGAGGCAGTACCAAAAACAGCATGGCTCTTCCTGGGCTATGAATACATGCCCACCAACAGCCTGACTCTCTGACACCTGAGGGAGAAGAGTCCCTGTGAGTGTTTGTGGTAAGGGAGATGCTGAGCCCCCAAGTCATTGGTAAACCCTGTGTGGAACAGGGGCAGAGAGGAGGCATTCTAAAAAAGAAGAGAATTTGTTAGAGCCAGTCTCCTTGGGAGTTAAATATGAGGAAAAGGAACCAAAGACTTAATGTGACTTGTAGTATGTAAGAACAAAGGGCCCATCTGCAGGACGAAGGCTCCGTCTCACTGATACTGCCATCTTGACTACACTCTGACTGAAAGTCTGAACGGGGGAATCTGTGGAGCAGCAGAGTAGCTCCTCGGAGAGCCAACGGCACCACAGAGAACATGCCTTCCAGAGCTGACATTTGTTTGGGGAGAAAAAAATCACAGAAGATTGCCAGCCTCTCCCCAGACCAACAGAGGAGTTGCTATACCAAGTTATCCCAACAGGAACCAAAGATCCTCAAAGGCCTTCACACCCTGTCATCAATTGGTCCCTTCTCCTCCATGCCCACAGCCCTACACAGGACTCAGCATCAATTTCCTGGGCCATTTTAACTGCCTCTAACTAGTTCTGCTGCCTCCTCCTCCGGTCCAGCCCCCACATTGCCACCAGCTGGCTTTCTAAAATAAAAGTGCTGACCACGTCACTCACCTCCTGAAAGATGTCTACTAGATTTGCACTGCCTACAGAATAAACACCAGAGTCCTAACTTGCATTAATTCATTCATTTTTTTCCTCACCAATCTAATGTGTGACGATCACCTCCTGGGTGCCAGGCTGTTTTATGTCCTGGGGGTGGAGTGGTGAATGAGACAGGTAAGACAAGCACCCAGCCTCATGGATTTACGTTCTAGTAGGGTAAGACAAGCAGTAAAGAAGACAAATAAATCTATATAAAATAAAGGCAGGTAGTGGTGAGTGCTAATGAAGAGAAATAAAGCAAGGTAAGAGGGCCGAGTGATGGGGCCAGGCGTGGAGTAGGACAGTGCATTGTTAGTCCTTGAACACAGGAACTGTAAGTCTATTCCTCTCCGCCCCGCACCTCCTTTGAACAGAGAGCAGAATGGAATGAGGGTCAGCCAGGCAGGGATGTTGGGGAAGACTGATTCAGGTGGAGAACAGTAAGTGCAAAGGCCCTGAGGCAAGAAAGAGAAACAGCAAGAAAGCCACAGTGGCTGGGATGGAGTGAGCAGAGCAAAGAGTGCTGAGATGAGACCAGAGGAGCAGGAGGGGCTGGCAGGCCATGGCAAGGAGTTCAGAGTCTCCTCCAAGGATGCTGGGAAGCCAACAGAGATTCTGGCAGGGAAATGACACAATCTGATTTACTTTTTAAAAGGTCACTCTGCCTGAGTCTGTGGCAGACTGACAGCAGTGAGGCTAGAGAAGAAACAGGAAGACTGGCTGCGAGATGGGGGACATCTGGACCACAGTAGGGAGACGTGGTGGCTTTCAGGATATGTTCTGATGGAACAGCTGTCAACAACTGCAAGTAGTGAGGCTCTAGGGAAGGAGCAGGATCCCAGACGATGCCTGTATGTTAGGCCTGTGTAACCAGTGCAATGGCCCTGCCATGAAAGATGGGGAAGACAGGGGAGGAGTTAGATCTTTGCCTTTTCTCTTTTTAAGATTAAAAATATCAAGACTTGTATTAATTATGTTGGGTCTGGGATGCCCATTAAACATCAAAGTGTGGATGCCGAGCAGGCAGCGGGTATGTGGGAGAAAGGTCTGAGATCATCACTGTACAGATGACCACAGGTCCTCCATGTCTTGCCCCCAGCTGGAGACCCATGCCCCACCAGGCATCTCCTCCTCCGGCCTCTGGCCTCTGCTCTCTCACTTCTCCAGCCTGGAATGCTCTGTCTGAACTTTTGGAGGGTAGACTCTTTCTTGTCCCTTAAGACTTGCTCAAAAGTCACTTCTTGTCTAAAGCCCCCCCTGACTGCCAGGAGAGAGCCCCTCAGCCCTCCCTTATCCTACGGTGCCCTGGCGTATGCCCCGACAACCTTGGGTCACTCACTTTGCACCTTTCCTCCGTGTGAGCTCCTCGAGGGCAGTGACCGTGAAACTATTCCTCTCTGCAGCCTCCACCCAGCATAAGGCCTGGGCATGGCAAACGTCTGCTAAACGAATTGTTCTCTCTGTAACAAGGTGCACAGGAAACTACAGGCGTGCGCGGTGACGCACACTGCGGCCACCACCTGCAAGGGGAAAAGGGCAGAAATCAGGTGCTGCCCTGCAGGGTAGAATGGTGCCTGCCTTCCAGGAGCTTCTTAACGATACAAAGGAGCTTCAGCAGATCTACAAGCTGAGTATCTCAGGGTGTTACGAGGTGTCATGAACACCACCACCCCCGAGAAACATGTCTCGGGTCTCACAGCAGAAGCCCCTGCGAGCCCAAACCCGAAGCACTCAGGAGTCCAACACAGAGGGAAGGAAGGTGCCCTCGTTTACAGGGCCTCCTGGACTCGTGAGAGAGAGAGCCCTGGAGCAGGGCCTACTTGCGCTCTTTTGCAGACATAAACCACAAGTATCAGAGAGGTTAGGTGACTTGCCCAAGGTCACAGGGCTGGGAAGTACCAGAGCCAGGATTCACAGTCAGGTCTTCCGGAAACCACTGCCTGCGTTCCTTCTGGCACACTCCACGGCCTCCCCGTATCACACCAGCTCACAGAGCAGCCGGGAGCCTTAGGGACCCACGAAGCCCCCAAGCGCGCTGACGAAATGGAACTCTGGACAGGGGCTGTGATACGCCAGCTGTTATCTGGGAGTCACCAGTGGGAAGGAAGCTGGAATCCAAGCCCCCGTCAAATACCGGGAGGCAGAGACAGAGCCAAACACAAACCTTCAACAGCCCACCTAGCTGCTTACGAGTGCCCCAGAAATAAGAGCAAGGAGAATGGGAAATTGTCTTTTGTGTCAATGAGAACCTGCGTGAGCCTGGGACCCCACTAGTAGGTGGGACACTACGTGAGGAGTGCTGTCACTGCCCCAGGAGGGTTAGGAGACCAGCTGCCTGCTGAGCTGCCCTCTCGTTCCTTTGGGCAATTGTTCGCTGCCCCCCTACTGTGTGCCAGATGCTGAACAAAGCAGCGGTGGCCAGGGGAAAGAAGCTGGTGTGGAACCGTGGCTCCCCGACTTGTGTAATAATCAGCATGTTAGCCTCTCAAAGCCTCCGTTTCTTTATCTGTAAAGAAGAGTCCCTGTTTCACAAAGTTGTTCTGGCCACTGAACGGGACGTCACAGGCCCCTGGTATACGGCAGTGACGCAGAGAGCATCAGATGGCTGACAGTTGGTTCACTGCTGAGAAAGAAAAAGAGCTTACTCATACTGTAGGGAAAAGGGACGGGAAGAAGGTAGCTACACCAGCGCTCTTGTAAAAACTTAGCAGAGTAAAGGAGCATCAGTCCTCTGAGGATTTACCAAAGCATTAAGAAATTCTTTGGGAGGGAGACAAACCAAAAGAGACTCTTAATGTCATAAAACAAACTGAGGGGGGTGGGGGGGAAGGGGTGTTGGGAGAGGGTGGTGGGGTTACATTATATGTTTATATTAAAAAATTAAATTAAAAAATTTTTAAAAAGAAATTCTTTGGGAAATTTGGAGTGGCTCAATATCTTAAGGCAGCGTGGAGAGAAGGTGAGGCAGAATGAAAGGAAAAAGGAAAAGAGAGAGGATGAATTTGAATGTATCAGTGTATTGGTAAGAGTCAATAAAGTTAACATACATACATACAAAATAATGTATCTTGACGGCTAATGAATGGAGTTGGCCACCTCTTCTTCCACCTCACCCTAGGTTAATTAATCTCTGCTCTATTAATTGATTCTTACCAATGTACACAAAACATTGTGTCTGTGTATTGGGTTCCCCTACCAAATGGCGAGTTCCTGAGAGTAAATATTGTGTATGAATCATCTTGGTGTCCCTCCTCTGGCCACCGGGATCCCCCGCCAGTAGCTTGGAACATCCCCAGAGGACAACCTTCTTTCTACAGCAGGAAAATGAGCCAGGACTCACATTTATAAGTATCCGTTCTGTGCTGAACATTTGAGAGGCACCGTTTAAATCTTAATTCATGTATTCCTCAAAATGCCCCATGAGAGAATTATTATCCCTATTTTGTAGAAGGGGACACTGAGTCTCAGGGAGGTGAAGTCAACAGCCAAAGTTTCATACTGCTAGTAAAAGTGATGAGACCAGGATTTGATCCTGGGTCTATCAGACTCCAGATCCCTGTTTTCCCTAGACCAGCCCCCCACCCCGCCCCCATTGCATGGGTTAAACGAAGCTGAGGGTATCCTGGAAGGATGGTCTGGACATCAACTCTCCCTGCGAGCTCATCAGTGAGGTGACTGCTGAGGAATTTTGACCAACACACGGTAATCTGTTAGCAAAAGCCAAACACCAGGTCAGAGAGGCAGAGAGGAGGCCTCTGGAGAAGACCAAATTCAAAATTTCACATGCAGTTAGCACATGGTAAGTTGACCATCTGTCTAAGGAGAAGGAGATACATTCTGGGTCAGCGGTCCTCGGCCACGTGTGATCAATTGCGTCAAATGGTCGAGAATTCCCAGATCTTTCTAATTGCCGGGGAAACATTCAAGAACATGATCATTAGTGTTAGCACTGCTAGGAGAAAGCTGTAGACATAAGTGACCACAGGAAGTCTGGGACTGTCCCTTCCTTTTCCTTTTTTCCACTTCCAGCTCAGTAAAGGAAACTTCCACGATGTGCTGTAGGCAAAAAGTTACATCTCAGCCTTGCAGGGGCCTGACTCCGCCGCATTTGGAGTCAGAAGACCTGTGTCCAAGGCGCTGTTCCTTGGCACACTCGACACAGCAGATCTTCTTTGGGCCTGAGTGTCCCCAGATATAAAGAGGGGGAAGTGGGGAATGCCTGCTTCACAGAGAGGTCGCAGGGAGGAACGTTATGAGATAACCCCTGTGGGAAGACTCTGTCCATGTAGAAGGGTGTTCAGATGTAAAGAAGGGGTGCTGGGAACCTCAGGTACCTCACTGCCTCACCTACTGCCTCCCCCTCTTCAAGCAAATGCCAACCCAGCCTTTGTACTGTGCGAGGGCTCTAGAGAAAACCCAAGCAGCGCTGGGAGAGCCCTGGAAAAGGAAGCTGTGATCTGGCTGTTACTCTTCCAAAGGCTACCTGGCACAACTATGGTCCTTAGATATGTATTTACTATTTTTTTAAGATTATTTATTTATTTATTTGAGAGAGAGAGAGAGTGCGCACAAGCAAGGGGGAGGGGCAGAGGGAGAGGGGGAAGCAGGCTCCCCATTGAGCAGGGAGCCCAATGCAGGGCTCGATCCCAGGACCCTGAGATCATGACCTGAGCCGAAGGCAGAGGCTTAACCCACTGAGCCACCCAGGCCCTCTCCCTTAAATAAGTATATAATAATTAAATTGGCTACAATGGTTGAGGAATGTTTTTGTCATCATGTAGGATGATAACCATCACCAAAATAAAAACATGAAACTCATCTAATTAAACCTATAGACTAAGACAAATGTGTTATTCTGATGGCACATGTGTGACTTTTTTATATGTGCTCAAGCAAAAAAAAGCTAGATTATTAAAGCCATAATTGGATACTCTTAGGTGGGCCATGAACTAATACTGCCTTTTGGGAGGGTAATTAGGCTGTATTGATTCAAATTTTAAATGCAAACTATTTAAGCCAGAGATCCCACTTCTTGGTATCTATACCACAGAAAATCTCACGCAAAAGTTCACAAGTGGGCACAGCCCTGGCTATAGCAGCAGTCAGCTCAACGGCCGAAGATCGGAACCTGGGTGTCCACCAGTATGAATATGAAATTAACCAGAAATGTAGCCATACCATGGGGTACAGCTGTCAAAAATAATATGGTCCATTTCCCTGTACATATCGACTTGAAAAGATTACCATAATAATTGGCGTTTGGCCATTGAAAGGAAAGTTACAGAACAGTACAAATAGAGAAATTCCATTTTTATAAAACAAATGGAATTTTGTTTTTATAAAAACCAAAATAAAAACACATATATTGGGGATAAGGGCAAAGGAGGGATGGGGAACACCAAACAAATAAAAAAAGCTCCAGAACTATACCCAACAAAGTCTCAGAGGTACCTATTTTTGGATAAGGCTGGGGATGAGGAACTCGTGAAGAGTTTCTTCCTTCGTGGAAATGCACTTCAGTGTGGAATTTGTGACAAGTGTATACTCCTTCCTGATGACAGAAACAAAAACTAGATCTAAAAGGTCATAGAATAGTAATAATTTTTAAAATTTCAGTGTTTACAAGGAGTCCCCCAAAATAACCACCACAGAATGTAGACCCCCTCTCCCATCTCTACATGTGGCCCCCAGTCCTGTGCACCCCTGGGCTTGCCCAAGAAAAGCCCACAGGTGGGGATGGCCTGCAGGACCGAGAATCTCAAAGCCCTCCCCTATTTCAATAAGAATTCTGCCAAATTACAACTGTTTCAACAAGATGGCTAATAAAAAGGATTAAATGTCTTGTTCAAATTTACAACATCATAAATTACAGAATTAAAGTTCACTTGTTTTCAACCTCTCTTAAATAGGGGCAATCAAAATTTATATCTTGCATTATCCAATATTTCATGTTGATTTATGAAGTCTTGCTGGAGAGTTCTTAAAAACTGCTAATGAGGAAATCCCACGGGGAGGAAAGAAGGTGACTCTCTTAAATCCGAAAGGGCCTCAGTGAAACCTGGGTTCTCATAAAGATGTCAGCTTATGGGGTAAAATAACCTTCCTATCTGCAGGCGAAGTTGCTCATGAAAATAACTCTCAGCTGATGCAGTGTCTAAGATGTGTTGCTTTGGTTCTTGGAGACTGCCAGCTCTGAGACCTGCAGGGCGAGGCCAGCCTAGAAGAGGAGGTCCTTGGAGGAGGGACCACCACTCCTGAGCACTGCCCTGAAGGCAGATGGACCCCGTACTGTCAGATCTGCAGGTTTTCATCCAGATTTCTAGACAATACCTACCCAGTTTCAAGGGCTGGCCGCAAATTGTAAAGTTTTAAAATAGTGTAAGCAAGGAACCAAATACACCTGCAAGCCAGCTGTGGCCCGTGAGTCGCGTTTCCAACCTCTGCCCAAAAGTATCGACATTTTTTTTAAATGGGTAATTTTCATTCAATTGTATTTTCAGAAGGATGGGAGAAGGCAGGGAAATAATATGGAATGAGAGTCAAGCACTTGGTACTAGGAATATATTTCTAACATGCTTGAGAAAACGAGGGTAGTTGTCCATACCAAAGTGTGAAGAAATTGTTTAAATTTACTTGGCTATCCTAGGCTAAAATGCTTGAGAGTGAGAATTTCCCAGGTCCAGAGCAAATTTCCACGATTTGCCGTCAACAAATCTACAAGAATTTACTCGGCTACAATGCATTAGCTTTTGATCCTAAAGACATTTCAAATAACAGCAGCAAGCACAGAAAGGCTCCTGGTGCCAGGGGCTTCTCAGACATTTGGCACCAGGAGCACCAGTGTGGGTCACACTGGGCAAGATTCCAGGACAGGCCTAACAAATCACCCTCCAAAACAAGCAAGACTTTAGACTTCATATCATCAAATTGTGCTCAGTCATTTTTTCCAAAGCCCAGACAGTAAGATATGTTTGTGCTAATAACAGTATCTGCACGTAATTTGCAATTCACAAAGTGCCTTTCCTATCTCCTCACTCCTCACAGCCTTTAACTGCATTTTAGACTTTGTATCTTGTCTAAAGTTGTCTTACACCTGTTATTAACTTTGAAAGAACAAGAACAAATCTTGGCATTTTCGACACCCAGGGGCTGAATATGTTTTCATTTCACTCTCACAAGAACCTCATGAAGACGGTGACTATTACCGCCATCCCATTTTCCAGGCGAGGAAACTGAGGCCTACAGAACTTGGGTGGGCTGAGTCACGTCCCTAGCAGGGACAGGGCTGATGTTCCAAGGCCAGGGCCTGAGACCGGCACTCGAGTCCCCTTTAAAGGTAGTGTCTGTGCTTTAAGCCAATCTCGGTTTGCTGCTGGCAAAGGCACGGAAGGCATGGCCAACGTCCTCCAGCTGCCCCTCCCCCATGCCCACTTTCCCCATTGGGTCAGAAGCTATTTTTTTAATTTTTATTTTCCCCGCTCAAAACCAGGCTGAGTCACTCGGAGCTCAGAAAGCCTGGCCCCAGAGGGCCCTGGAGGCCCAGTGAGGTGCCCCCCCCCCCCCGGCCCCGGCGGGACTGACTTCCCTGCCTCCAACCTAAGCAGGATAGCCCAGCCGGCTGGGGTCTAGATGGGGCCTTTGCAGCACTGCTATCTGAAAAGGGGTCTGGAAAGCGGGTGCTGACAGTCACAACAACCCTGTGAGATGGTCACTGAGGTACCAAAGAGGGGGGCTGGGGGACAGGGAGGCGCCTGCAGCTTGGGAGAGAAGAAAATATTTATTTAGCCCGTGGCTATGAAATATCTATTATTCAAGGCCCCACATCAGACCCATGGGCGAGGGAGACACAGTCTCTAATATGCACCAGGATAAGTTATGCAAATAAAAACAGAGAGCAAGAGGCACACACGCCCCTTCACCCACAAATACTCACCAACACAGGCACATGCACACACAAATTATCAGCAGCTGCTCTTAAGGTACTGACTTCAGTCCTCCCTGACCTGCTTCTGCAGACCCCTCGGCCTTGACTCTACAGGGTGCTGCCCCACCCCAGACACCACCCCGAGGCTGCCCCACCCACCTCCAGGGGCTCTGGAAGGCTGGGGAGGGCAGGCACACAGGTCACGATGGCCTCAGCGGTCAGAGCCATCCCCAGAGCGTATGCAGGGCCAGAGGAGCAGAGGAAGGTGCTGACTCCATCCTTGCGGGGAGAACGGGGTCCTCTTCTTTAGGAAGATGAGGGGCTCGCAAGTTGGAGAAAAGGCAAAGGTAGTGGGCCTAGGGTCTGAGAGGAAGGGACTTGAGGCACAAACACTTGTGCCTCAGCACAGTGGCTCTGACAATGGAAATAGGTGAGGGCACAGGCTAGCATGTGTGGGGCCCCCAGGGTGCCCCTCTTTGGTTCCAGGCCCAGATGCCCGTGGTGCAGGAGGCACAGAGGAAAAGCAGCCAGTCAGGGAGGCCCCTGGAGTCCTGGGCTCACCGTGCTGCCCGGGGGAGAGGGGACGGGTTGCAAAAGTTCACTTATCTACAACCACAGAAATAAACAGAGACCCGCCCCTGTGGCAAGCACTGTGAAGGAGCAGGAGGGCGGGCTGTGAGCACTCGTGGCAGAAGGGCGGGTGGTGCCAGGAAGAATGGGTCAGAGCACAGCCCAGTCAGGCAGGCACCCGCGGCAAACCTGTGCTCGCCTGTCCTGCCTTATGCGCGCCTCAGGCCCCTAAAGAAGGGGTCTGTGGGAGAATAACCATGACGCTTATTGCAGCCAACACCTACCAAGCCCTGGTACCAGGTGCTTACCCACCAAGCACTCTGCCAGCACTTGCCTCACGGCTAGCAATCAATAGACAGAATGGTGAACAGTGACCATGGGACCCAGGTCTCTTATCAGAGAGATTTGAGGGGAGGCTCCCTAAGGGAAGACAAATCAGGGAGAATGGATGCAGATGAGGCAAACCAGAAGGAAAATGCATCCACTGCGGCAGGAACAGCTGCTACAAAGTCCCTGAAAGGGAAAGCAGCATCCCAAGTCTTTCCCAGCAAGGACAGCAGCTCCAAGTGCCTGCTGGAACACCTTGGTCGGCAGGACACCTCTGTGGTAAGAATGGCTCCTTCCTCTAGGAAGCCCTCCCAGATTACTGCGAGCCCCCACACAAAAGCTGCATTCTCAGTGCAATTTCCCTGTTCTGCGGTGGAACTAGGAAACAGAGAAAGTGCAACAGCATCGAGCTGATGGCCCCACAGGGAAGCAGGAGCACATACACTGGCATCGGTCCAGGTGCACAGCACCAGCTCCCATGGGGGTACAGACACTGCCCTGGCATCTTGGGTCAGAGCCCCTTCCTGTTTGCCACTCCTCGGTGTTCACCCAGGACTCAACAAGATCCCAGATGCAGATGAAGAAGCCCGGGGGCATCTCCACAAAGGACCACTAGCTGTCCTAGCAAGAAAAGCATTCTCAGCTCGGATGGGAGGGGGGGTGGGGGGGGAAGCTGTCAGTGGTGAGCCAGAATCATTATTTTGGCTAATTTAGGAAGTGTGGGACTCACCCAGGATGAAGCTGGGTAGACCTCATTCCTGAGCATTCCTTGATGGATTATTTTTCATTTTGAATTGCTATTACTATTGCATCAACAACAGGAGTCTTTTTTTTAAAGTCCAGCGCAAAGAATATAGAGAAGTGACATTCCCCAGGCCTCAGTATGTTAGGAGACACAACAGACACCCCGGAACCCCAACCCACAGCAACACAGCCTATACTCAGAGCCGAGGGGAGGGGTGGGCCCGCCGGATGCAATGGCCAATGAGCCTCCAGTTCCAAATATATCTGATTGCATCATGAATCTGTTGTTTGGCTGCACAGACTTGGCTACCCCTACTCCTTCAACAAACACTTCCTGAGCCAGGTGCACTGTGCTGGCACCAAGAACCCCAAGATAGTGTGTATGCACGCGCTCGTGTGTGTGCACGCACGCATGCATGCCTGCGCATGTGGTGTCCCCAGCCTTAAGGATAGCAGTTTACTGAACATGACGACAGTTATGCTGGCAAGTGCTTCGTGAGAGAGAAAGGCAGAGTGTTCTGGGAGCTGGGAGGAAGGTCATGTCCAGGTCACAGAGAGGAGCAGGGTGGGAGGGAAGGTGTCCAGAAGAGTGGAAACCTGTCCTGAGCTGCTGAAATGGGGAGCAGGGGGCGGGTCATCCCCGGGAGGCCCAGTGGGGATGGCTGGCGGGAGGCTGGGCTGAGGTTAGAAATCCAGGGTAGGGAATGAGTGAAATGAGCAATGTGGCCCAAGGCCAGGTCATGAAAGACCCACAGGCCTGCCAAAGGGGCCTCAGTCATCTCACAAGCAATGAGAAGCCCTCGGAGGGTTTGCAACAGGAGAAAACCATGATCAGATGAGTGAGTTATAAACATCATGTTGATAAGGAGTGTGGGGGTGGAAGGAGGCGGGACAAAAATGGACACAGGAAGACCAATTAGGAGGCTGCTGAAAGAAATCCAAATGATGAGTCCTAAGTGAAGGAGCAGGGAAGGAGGAAAAGGGAGTGGACAAATAAGAGGGTGTCCTCTTCCGCAGGACGTGATCACCCACAGAACATGACAGCTGAGGAAAAGGACAGAGCTAGGGATGGTCGTGCAGGAGACACAGCTTGGGGTTGCAGTCGCAGGCAAGGCAGGCAGCACGGGGAGACAGACACATGGGCAGCAAGCGCAGGGGGGAGCTCCAGGTGCCTGCGGGCAGCGGCCAGCCATGCGGCCTTGGGAGGAGGTCCGGGGCGGGGCCCTGAAATTCTGGGGGACTGCAGGGTGGAGGTGAGCCATGCAAGGGCTCAGCCGGGGATGATCCTTGCAGTGATGAGAAAGGGACGAAGTGAAGCCTTATCAGGGGCAAGGACCAAGCAAGGAAAGACAAGTGGTAAAGCAGAGGCTGGAGAACCGGGAGAGGCCAGCCAGGTGAGGGGACTGCGCCTTCCCAGGGAGAGGAGGGGGTGCTCGGCGGGCCGCAGACACGGGGCCCGAACAGGGGTCCACTGGGAGCAGTTAGTTAGCTGTTAGCCACTGGGGTCCAGCAAAAGAATTAACAAGTGTTGACAGTTCAGCTGATGTCTGTAGAACCCTCAAAGAGAATTATCATGACACTGCCCCCCAAAGCCACTCTATCTCGCTTCATTTTTTGGTGGCGCCTTCCTGAGGACCCTAACTGAACTACTGGCCCCATCACCCTCCACCCCCTTCTCTCACTTTATTTTACTTCAGGGAGTTATCATGTCATTATACATCTCACACATTTATTCTGTCTCCCCTCCTAGAAACATTCTCATGAGTAGCCTCATGAGGACAGAGAACTTGTCCTTTGTCACCTCCAGAACCACAGTGTCAAGAGGAGAGGTTAAGCACCTTGTCCCACACCTCCCAGCTCTTTAGAAACAACAAATATTTACTGAGCACATCCCACAGGGCCGAACAGCACTAGATGCTGGGGGGGGTGTGGTAAACAGGACAAAACAGGACCATGCCCTCGGAGCTGGAAGCTGGAGGTGAGCAGAGAGAAACACCACACATTTAAACAAAAAGCAGATGACAACTGCCATGGAGCGAGGCCTGGGATCTGACTGTCCTGCCTCCCAGTACTATTTCCTTTCCAAACCCAAGACCGTCGCCTTCTCCAACTAAAGGCAAATTTTACCGGAGGAAACAGTTCAAGTATCTGGGGCTTGGTCTTGGTTTCTTCCAGAGGTCCCATGCTTCCTGCACCCTTTCAACAGACTCCTAAGAGATGGAAACACCCACTATAGCCTCTGAATGTTTAACCTGAACAATTCTATGTGTCTCTAGTCCTTCTACATAAGTAGGAGGAGAAATTCCAGACTCAGGAGAGAGGAAACAGGGATCAGCGTAAACCAGGGGTCAGACCTGGGTTCAAATCTCTTTTGACCTTGGGTAGGTTACTTTGCCTCTTCATGGTATGATTTCCTCACTGCTGAACTGGCAGTACTAATTCCCCTTGTTGGGGGCTGTTGCAGAGACAACATAAAATGACATCTACCAAGCTCCCAGCACAAAGCCTGGTAGAGATGCCGTGGCTCTAAACCAGTTACACCTGTTGCTCTTTTTTTTTAAAGATTTTATTTATTTATTTCAGAGAGAGAGAGAGTGAGAGAGAGCATGAGAGGGGAGAAGGTCAGAGGGAGAAGCAGACTCCCCGTGGAGCTGGGAGCCTGATGCGGGACTCGATCCCAGATTCTGGGATCATGACCTGAGCTGAAGGCAGCCGCTTAACAACTGAGCCACCCAGGCACCCACACCTGTTGCTTTTATGACCAGATGGCAAACTTCTAGATGCACACAAACCAAGCCAAAAACAGCTGTAGAATTCAGACCAAAGAACGGACATTCGACAAACTCAGAGCTCAGACTAACATCTGGTTGGATGACTTGAGGAATGATCTCCAAGTCCCCTCTGTGCACAGACTCGGCAGTAAGAAGTCTCCTTTCAGTTCCTTGGTCTCCCCTCTTTTCTCCCTCAATATAGGTAAATGCAGCTCTCTCCCCAACAAATCACATCTTATGTTATGGCAAGAACCCAGACATGGGCTGGATTCCGTGGTGCAAGTTGTGGCAGAGCTCTGAGCACCACACCTCAAAGGGAGCAGAAGAACACAATCACAGGCCCAATGTACACACAAACCCCCACATAAAGCTTGGCTCCAGAGAAGGAAACAGGAACTGGTCACGGCAGGCTGTGCCAGCCTCAAAGCCAAAGAAAAGGTAACTGACATGCAAATGTCCAAAGCATGCATGTCTCTCCCTCCTTCTACCAGATTCTCTGAGAGGTCTCTTTCACTAATGTCTCTGGTTCTCTGTCCTTCATCTAGGCGCAAGCCTGTGCAGCCTGGGGACCTCAGCCCCCATTCTCCTTGGTGACATCACGTTCCTCAAGGCCATCTTGAGGCCTTGAGGCCTCAAGAGTAGCCAACTGCTCACCAGTGCAGCAGCCTTCCTTCTAGTCCTTCTCCAGAGTCCCTGCTGCCCCCTTCTCTTCCCTTTGTGGGACTCTCTCCTCCTTGGCCTCTGGTTCTCTTCCACCACCACCCAGAGTTACGCACACTCCCCAAAGCTCGGTTCTCTGCTCATCACGGGGAGGACTCATTTAATCCTGTGGCTTCCCTTCTATGTCTCTGGACCAAACCTCGGTCCAGGCTTCAGCCCTGCCTCTCCAACTGTCCACTGGACATTTCCTGTGGCTGAACCACTGTCATCCCAGATTCGGTGTATCTAAAACCAGAGCACCAGGTACCCCTCTCCGTCTCCAGTCTCTACATTTGTCAATAGTAATACTGTGAACTACCAAATTTTCATTTTCTTTGGCTCCCATCTTTCGAGTCCAAGAGGACTGTAAATTCTATGGTTCTCCCTTTGCAATCTCTCTTCTACTAGTCCTTTGCTCCCACTTGAACCACTGTTAACCACACGATGTCACACATGGACTGCTGCTGCTCCTTTGAACAGGGCCCATACCACTTGTCTAACTATCAGATGAAAGGTCTTAGCATGTCACTTCTGCCATCTCATTTCTTTGCCCCCAGATAACCTCAATGGCTTCTCATTGCCTCCAGGACCAAGTTCAAGTATCTCAGCCTGACATTCAGGATCTAGAGAAGCAATCTGCAACCTGGAGCCCATAGGCCAAATCCTACTGACCACCTATTCCTGCAAGGAACGGTTTCCTGGGACCCAGCCACACCCATTCATTCACAGATGAGCTGTGGCTGCTTCCATTCTCCAACAGCAGGGCTGAGTCTCTGTGACAGAGACCACATGGCCTGTAAAGCCAAAAATATTTACCATCTGATCTTTGCAGAAAACGTTTGTTGACCTTGGCCTAGAGTAATCCTATCCCACTGAAGGTGTTGCCCATGACTCCTCTGGATGAAGCTCTTGCCCCTGGGGGGCTGCTGCTGTGAGTCCACTTTCTTTATCACTTATACCCAACTTCTCAAACCAAAAAAGCTTATTGCACTCCTTTCTGGATTTTTTTTTTTCAAGACACAGCCAAAGTCCTACCCCTCCATGAGGCCAGCTATGTCCATCCCCTGTACCCCTGGACACCCCTTCTCTGGCCCCCCTCTCCACATCTATCGCAAAAACAGTGAAATGTCGCTTCTCCTTTTCTGCCCATACTGCAGGCTTCTCGGAGCCATGTCAATGATAACTTCCTTGCCCTTTTTTCCAAATATTGATTCTCAATAGCATCATTCAGTAAGAAGGCATCGAGCAAACTTACCAGTGAAGATCTAGGAGTCCACATTTGAAAAGTTAAGTTTGGGTCCAAAAGTGTGCACTCCAGCCAGCACCACCTAAAAGCCAACAAGATAAGAAGAAATGAAACAAGAGGGAGACAAACCAAAAGAGACTCTTAATGTCATAAAACAAACTGA
>ML103431.1:0-17182 GCA_003697995.1 Taxidea taxus jeffersonii
CTCCTCACTAAGCAGGGAGCCCATGCAGGACTCAATACAGGACCCTGAGATCATGACCTGAGTTGAAGGCACACGCTTAGCTGACTGAGCCAGCCAGGTGCCCCAAATCTATTCTTTTTTAAAAGCCTACAGCATTTTCTACTTCTTGGCTGGAGCCTGATTAACAAACTATACATTTTTAATTGAAGTATAATTAACATATAATGCAATATAATGATTCAACAAGTCTTTACATTTTCAGCACTCATCAAGATAAGTTACTCTGAATTCTGTTTATTTATTTCACTCATCCTCTCACCCACCTGCCCTCTGGTAAGCATCAGCTTGTTCTCTATATTTAAGAGTTTGAGGTTTTTGTTTTTGTTTGTTAATTTGTTTTGTTTCTTTAATTCCACTTACGAGTAAAATTATATACTTGTTTTTCTCTGACTGACTTACTTCACTTAGCATTATACCCTCTGGGTCCATTCATGTTCTTACAAACAGCAAAATCTCATTCTTTCTATGACTGAGTACTATTATGTGTGTGTGTGTGTGTGTGTGTATCTGCATATCTTCCTTATCTATTCATCTTCCTTATCTTTTTATCTATTGGGTGAACACTTGGGTTGCTTCCATTATCTTGGCGATTATAAACAACTCTGCCACAAACATACGGGTGCACATATCTTTTTGAATTAGATTTTCATTTGCTCTGGATAAAAAACCTAGTAGTGAAATTACTAGATCATAAGATAATTCTATTTTTAATTTTTTGAGGAACTTCCACAATGTTTTCCACTGTGGGAGCACCAGCTTGTACTCCCATCAACCATGCACAAGAACTCCTTTGCCTCCACAGCCTTGACAATACTTGGTATTTCCCATGTTTTTTCTGTTTTATTATTATTTATTTTAGCCATTCTGATCAGTATAAAGTGATAGCTCATTGTGGTTTTAATTTGCATATCCCTGACGACGAGTGATGTTGAGCATCTTTTAATGCATCTGTTGGCCATCTAGATGTCTTCTTTGGAAAAATGTCTGTTTAGGTCCTTTGCCCATTTCTAATCATATTCTTTGTCTGTTTGGTGTTGAGTTGTAGGAGTTCTTTATGTATTTTGGATATTAAGCCCTTATCAGATATATCATTTGCAAATATCTTCTCCCATTCACATTGCACAACAATTCAGTAGGTTGCCTTTGTGTTTTGTTCATGGTTTTCTTTGCTGTATGAAAGCTTTTCATTTTGGTGTAGTCCCAATAGTTTAATTTTGCTTTTGTTTCCCTTGCCTGAGGAGACATAGCTAGACATATCTAGAAAAATGTTTCTAAGGCTGATGTCAAAGATATTACTGCCTATGTTTTCTTCTAGGAGTTTTATGATTTGGGGTCTCACATGGAGGTCTTTAATACATTTTAGTTTATTTTTGTGTATGGTGTATGAAAGTGGTCCCATTTTTGGTTCAAAATCATATTAGCCATAAGATCTGGGTTAATTTGAAAAAAAAAAAAGTATAGCCTCTAAGCCTCTGTTCATGCATATGTAAATTAAATATAATAGCAATATCTATTTAAGACATTATTATTTGTTTTGGTGAGGTTAAAAGAAATGAAGCAGGCTAATCCCTAAATATCTTTTCTGGTATGTGATAAGCAATCAATTGATGCTTACATTATTATTATCATTATTACTATTAACCAAATGCAACATTCTACCTATGTTGCTAGGTGACTGTGCATAATTCCAAAGCATACCTATGAAAACCATATAATCAAATAAACCGTAACTCTAAAACTATGCTATTCTACATAACTCCTATACAACGGCATCATGGAAAAAGAATGGTCTACGTTAATTCTCTTATATCTTAAAGATATCAACTACAAAATCTCCATTTAAAATGAACTTCAGTGGGGCGCCTGGGTGGCTCAGTGGGCTAAAGCCTCTGCCTTCCGCTCAGGTCATGATCCCAGGATCCTGGGATCGAGCCCCACATTGGGCTCTCTGCTCAGCAGGGAGCCTGTTTCCTCCTCTCTCTGCCTGCTTCTCTGCCTACTTGTGATCTCTCTCTGTCAAATAAATAAAATCTTAAAAAAATAAAATGAACTTCAGTATCCTGTCTTACTTAATCACTAACCTTTACCTAAAGGAGTTACATTCACCTTTTTACATATATCTTAATATAAATGGTAACACATGAAACTTTTATAAAAGTAAAATAATACATTTTGGCACAAACCATATTAAGCATTTTGAATCCTATGAGTACCAAGATATTACAGGCATAACAATATACAATGCAAGGAGTAAATAAGTGCCAATAGCAGGAAGGAAATAAATGTCATAATTTCAGGTGAACGTTCATTAAATTCATATACACCACCATGAGAAAAATCATAATCTGAATCATCATTACTTAATCACTGCCATTTAGTCTAACTTTCATTAAAGTATAAAATCCTTTTGAAATATGTGGTTATACAAAGCATTACCTCATGATATTTTAAAATATTGCTTCCCTAAGCAACACAAATCTTTGAGGAATAAAATATTTGCTTTTATCAAAACTCTACATGCTAACACAGACTCTCTAGAATGCCAGAGTTCAAAAATATTACCCTAAATATTAAAACTCAAAGGTATTATTTTAATGAACTTAATTATGTAAACCACCAAATGCAAAAATGTACTAACAAAGGAGCAATTTGAAACAGATGCGTAATTACAATAGCTTGCTACAGATGGCATAGCAGTACAATGTATTTGTTAAGTTTGGCTTTGATCAGAAAAGTAAATTGAAAACACTTTTCTACTGGTACAGAAATAGAATGAATATGTTGAAGACTTAGAAATCCATTTTCACAAATAATTTTTGAAAACAATGAATTTTACTTGTTCTATAATAACAAACACTGATTTTAAAAAACACTCCACTGGAAGGGGGAAAGTACAGAATAAATAAAAACAAAAACATTTAGTCTTTAAATTCAATTTATTTGCCAAAATAGAATGGAAAAGTAGAAACAAAGTATTCACATTGAAAAACGAGAGTGAGAGCCATCCGAGAATACAAAGGAACCCAAGTGTGAGGGGTATAAAAACAGACAGGAGAGTAATGTCAGTTAAGGAAGCACATAAATCAGAATGGCCAATACAGACAAGCCATCCTCTGCTCCTTTAGGAGAATGAGAAGACTGGCTACAATATAAAGGAAGGAAAGAAAAAGACGCGATACCCTCAGTTACAACCTTTGCACTTCTAATCCTAAAATTTCCTGCCTTGATGCATGGGGATTGGAGTGTGAGTGACAGGGAAGGCAAGACTGCAGATGAGAGAAGATATGAAGGAGAAAATAATGGGTGTAAGAGATTATATAATTATATTATCAATTCAATAGGTACCATAGACAAAGTTGATGTTTTTAAATCATTTTTTTTTTTCAGGAGGGGAAACAATTTCCCTGAATCCAGTGATTCTCAAACTTGTATAGTCACTATATCACTGGAAGTTTTCAAACTCATGTCTATGTGGCTGTTCCCAGCTTCAAAAAACTTTTATTTCAGTTGGTCTGGTGTGCAGTCCAAGTATTGGGATATGCTAAAATCCCTCCAAGTGATCCCTATGTGCTATAACATTTGAGAACCACCATTTTAATCCGTTAGTACTTTCTTCCTAATAATAATTGGCCCCAAACCAAGTTTATTTAATGTTTATAGACATGGCCAAAGTACTTTAAATGAAACAAGGCTCACCAACTGTGTTTGTATCTGCAAAGTCTTTCAAAAATCTAAATACATTTCAATAGGGGATTGATTAAATGTAATGGAAAACTGTGCAGCAGAATGTTACCTTTTACTTAAAATGGTGGTATCAAATTTAATACTTACTATTCTATTTTTAGTAGCATTATATCAAATATATATACATTCTTTAAAATATCAAATAACATTGAAAGGCATAATGAAGTATTAAAAAAAAAAAACCTGTTCTCCCCCTGTTTGTTCTGCTTGTAGAGTAACTGTTTTGAAACTGTTTTCTTTCTGCTTATACTGAGCACCAGATTTCTAAATAATATGCTTATACTTCTATATCTTAACTCATGAATTTTGAACATTATGTTCTAACTTCAAGGAAGTTAGGGACATAGGTCTCACTACTCCTGAACACTTCTTATTTCAAGTTCAGAAGAAAACTGCTGGGTTCCTATCCAACATTTGCCCTTGAGCTAAGACTTTAAACCCATCACGGTGATCCATTCTCCTTGACAGAAATTCGGTTTTCAGTGTGAGCATGTAACTAATCATGCTCATGGAGAGTTGGCAAGTCTTCTGCAGAGTTACTGAGCAAGGTTTCCTAGATCCTAAGAAGAAGACTTCAGAAGAATTTATTTTTTTTTTCTGTTTCTGAGCTTTCTCATAACTGAATGTAATGCTTGGAACTTCTGCAGCCATCCTGTTAATCTGTCTGAGGATAAAGCCAGAACAAAGGAGAGGAGAACTAAACATCTGATGAGAAGTGGAGTCTAAACCTGGCCAGCACTGGCGCAGTTTCCTATCTCAGACTTCTTTTTATGGGCAATATTAAATTTGAATTTTGGTGAAGCCAAAATGAGTTGGCATTCCCTTCTACAGATCAAATATATCTTGAATATCCTTCAGTTCAGTTGTTCTCTTCATCATGCAATATAATTTTGGTTAAACCAATAATTCAGCATCTGTGTTTTACATCTATATGTTCTGTTCAATGATAAACAATAATTACATTTGCTTTTCTATGCAATATTCTATGTCCTTGGAATTTAAAATACATATCATTTTTCATTTGCTTAGTCTGTTTTGTGTCTATGGTATTCTATTCCTACACCATACATGAGGTCTTTGAGCCAATTTTTCACATGGGAGAACAAATCTAGGGTGACCACGTAATTTAATATGCTTCAACACTTCTGAAATTGAAAGTATGTGTTATCAATGATTATGCCAGAACCACAGGTATAAATCAGGATTGTACTGAGGAAACCAAGACATGCAGTTTTCATAAATATACCTAATAATCTACCAACGCATTTTTAAATTAAAGGTCTTTTTAATTAAGGTCTCTATGGGTCTTCCCTTCTCAAGGAATAAACTAGATCAGTTATTTTTTAGATGAGTTAGCCTAATTCTATAACTTTCCATTACAGACAGCCTGGACAGTCCTTTCATCTTATTCCTCCTTGTTTTAGATACCCTGTGTCTAACTCTCATGTTTTCTCTTTATTTACACAGAAAATATTTTCCAGTAGTTTCTGCTTTCTTGGTTTACTCCACTATATTGTTGAAACACATCATTGAGTAGCTTCGTTAAAATAAATAATTTTTGAAATAGAGAGGTATGAAAATCTCTTTATTCTACATTTAAGCTTAATTAATAGTTTACTTAAACCATTAAAAGCTTTGATATACTACCTTATAGATCCCAAAGTGCCTCTCCAGAAACCCAATGTAATTTTCATTCCATTTTTTGGTATATAAGTTGGGTTTTTTCTCTCTCTTGTTCTCTTTGCAAAATTTTAAGATGTTTTCTTTACTTCTGATATCCTGTATTTCACCATTTGTACTTTGACATAGACTTGTTTCTTTTCACTTACTGAGCTGGACATTGATAAAAATCTTTCAATCTAGATACTGATATATTTCAATTCTGGGAAATTTGTTGTTATTTCTTCCATTACTTCGTCATCTTTTTCCAGCTTTGCCATTCTGAAATTATTACTTCTGAAATGTTAGAACTCTGAAGTTGAATTTTTAAATGCTTTTATATCTTCCTTTTGTTTTCTATTCTTCCTTATATATTTTCCTTCTGTTTTATTTGGCTCGGAGCATCCGCAATTTTTCTTCCTAAACCTTTGACTTTTTTTTCATTATGTTCAGTTAGCCAACATAAAGTACATCATATGTTTTTGTTGTAGTGTTCATCGACTCATTAGCTGCATATAACACCCAGTGCTCAGCAACACACAGGCCCTCCTTAATGCCTATCACCCAGGTACCCCCTCCCTTTTGTAACCCTCAGTTTGTTTCCAGGAGTCCAGAGTCTCTCATGGTTTGTTTCCCTCTCTGATTTCTTCCCATTTAGTTTTCTCTCCCTTCTTCTATGGTCCTCTAGGCTATTGCTTATGCTCCACATATGAGCGAAACCATATGATAATTGTCTTTCTCTTGTGGGATGTAGCAGCAATACAGGAAAACAAAAAAATATTTTTAGAAATCAGTATCTTGAGAGAAATAAGACAAAATATTGAATCCATGGCATAACATCAGGATACTTAAAAACATATCAAAGTGCCTAGAAAATTAAAAATTAACTAGATTAAAAAAGTCAATGGAATATTATTCAGGCATCAGAAAGGATGAATATCCACCATTTCATCAACATGGATGGAACTGGAAGGGATTATGCAAGCAGAGAAAGACAATTATCAAAAATTAACTAGATTAAAAAAGTCAATGGAATATTATTCAGGCATCAGAAAGGATGAATATCCACCATTTCATCAACATGGATGGAACTGGAAGGGATTATGCTAAGTTCCTTTTGTAGGTATGAGGTTGCTTAGTTGTTTTGTTACAACTTAGTTGTTCAACTTTTATGTTGGAGTTTCTCCTCAAATGCATGGTGCTCTTGGCTGTTCAATTATATCAAAAACGAAACCCTGAAAAGCTAATTGGTACCTTGCGACTAGTGACCTTCACTTACAGAGATTAGGTTGTTGTGTGTGTGTGTGCGTGCCGTGCTTAGAAGATTCTCTGTTCCCCCAATACAGGTATTTTCTATGTCTTTCCTCTGAGGGTATTCAGTCCCTATAAAGAAAAATCCTTTATGCCCTATCTGATGTGTTCTGGGAACAGGCAACATGTGAGGGCTGGAGGTCTCCATCTATTCCTTCCTTTATACTTTCACTTATTTTCACAAAATATTTTTACAGAAAAAATTACCCTTATAATTAAATAATAGTTACAAACTCATAAGAAAGGAAAATAGGATGAACTGATGAACAAATTACCTCAAAAATATATATTTTGGAGGGGCGTGAGGGGAACACCTAGGTGGCACAGTTGGTTAAGTGGCCAGCTCTTAGTTTCAGCTCGATCATAAACTCAGGATCATGAGATTGAGCCCCATGTTGGGCTCCATGAGGAACTCAGAGTCTAACTGGATTCTTTCTCTTTCCCTCTGCTCGTGTGTGTGTGTGTGTGTGTGTGTGTGTGTGTGTGTGTACATTTTTGAGATCCCACAACATGCAAAGTCATATGTCTGAATCTCTCTATAGTTCAAAAATTGTTAAGATTAAATGTTTGCTCCAAAACAGTTCACAGTCCACTATAGGGAAAGACATTGACATAACATTGACATGACATTGATCTCCATGTCATGGTCTTACAGAGGTTAAGTCCGGCAATGGAGGTATTCCCTAACTCATGCTGAGAGGCAAAAGGAAGTAGTCTAGGGGTAGAGCAGAAGTTTCTCACTAAAGGGGCCTGAGAAAGGTTTTGAAAGTGAGCTAGATCTTACAAGATGTAAAGGATTTTAGAAGGTCGAAATCAGACAGACAAAGAGGTAAACGAGAGCTGACAGGGCAAAGTCCAAGACATAGAGGCAAGGAAATCAAGGAAAAAATTGTTACTAGAAGAACAGCAAGGAGGTCAGTGGCTAGCAGAGTTATATGAGCTCAAGATGTGAGTAGAAACTTGCAAATGGAAGACTGAGGTCACCCAAGTAGCATCTTAAATTTTAAGGCAAAAAGTTGAGTTATTTTCTCGGGACAATTGAACAGTGTTAGTAATTTTTTATTTAACCCACTGAGCCACCCAGGTGCTCTTGTAATTTTTTATTTAATTAATTCTTACCACAGGTTGGGTAACATGCTGTGTACTTTTCACATTACAAAATACTCAAGCTGTTGTTTTAGAGATGTGATTCTTGTTGCCAAGTGTGAGACAGATGGGAAGTGAGAGAAACTAGAGGTCAAATAATAAAGAGTTAAAAGGCTATCACTGTCTCCTTAACAGCTGAAACAAAAATCAATCAAAGATGAAATAAGAACTAAATTTTAAAAGCTTCCAGAAAATAATATATGTAACTTACAGCACAGGCTCAAGGTAGGAAAGAAGTTCTTAAGCAAGGTTTTAATTGTAAATATTGATGTTTGTCACAATTACAATTAAGAACTTCTGTCTTTTAAAAACACCACAAAGAAAATGAAAATACAGACATACTGGGAAAATACATTTGCATCATATACATCAGAGGTCTCTTCCCAGAAATATTTAAGGAATTCCTAAAAATTAATAAGAAATAAAGAGAAAACAAAATAGACAAATGGGCAAAAATACCTGAACAAGTACATAACAAAAAAGGAAATCCAAATGTCCAATAAATAAGAAAAGACCCTCCACTTTGTCTATAATAACAAAAATGTAAATTAAACTACAAAAATGTCTTTAAACACATATCTATTCATACACAGACATACACACCCACAAATAAAACCAAAAACTTTTTATTTTATTTTTTTTTAAGATTTTATTTATTTATTTGACAGACAGAAATCACAAGTAGGCAGAGAGACAGGCACAGAGAGAAGGGGAGGCAGTCTCCCTGCTGAGCAGAGAGCCTGATGCAGGGCTCCATCCCAGGACCCTGGGATCATGACCTGAACCGAAGGCAGAGGCTTTAACCCACTGAGCCACCCAGGTGCCCCCAAAAACTTTTTATTTTTTAAAAATTTATTTATTTTTTATTATTATTTATTCGACAGAGAGAGACACAGCAAGAGAGGGCACACAAGCAGGAGAGTGGGAGAGGGAGAAGCAGCCTTCCTGTTAAGCAGGGAGCCCGATGAGGGGCTCGATCCCAGGACCCTGGGATCATGACCTGAGCTGAAGGCAGATGCTGAAGGACTGAGCCACCCAGGCACCCCAAAACCAAAAACTTTTTAAAGCTTGTTAATACCATGTATCATTACAATATGAAATAATATCGATGTCCACATAATGCTAAAACAAGTGTAAATTGGTTTCATTATTTTAAAAAAAGAGCTTGCCACTCACAGATTAAAGATACACATGGCCATCAAATCCATGCCCAGATAAAAATCTCACAGAAACTCATGCTTATCTGTATCATGATACATTCATAAAGTGTTCCAAACAGTATTATTTTTAATATTAAAGATGGAACCCACCCAAATGTCCATTAATAACAGAATGGATAAATAAACTGTGCCATATTCATTCAGTGGAATGCTATATAGCAATAAGAACATACAGCAACATGACACCATATGGATGAATCTCAGGAACACAGTGGAGTGTAAGAAGCCAATCAAAGAAGATCCATATCTTTAGTGACAACTAAATAAAAGAAATGAAAACATTATCACAAATGTCAGAAAAAGTGCTTCCCTCTGGACAAGAGGGAGTAGATTATGATAAAGACGAGGCACATCTGAGTACAGGCAATATTCTATTTCTTGGCCTGGGTTGATGTCTCGTGGCTCACATTATGATTATTCTTTAAACTTTCATTTATACATATTTTTCTCTAAGAATCTCTAACAACAAAGATAAAATAAATACATACATATTTTAAAATTCATGAATACGACAGAAAAGACTGGTAGAAGGAAGCAAAGGAGGGGCTATTTCAACAATAGAAGAGAAAGGACTTGGGATCTTGGGAACTATGGCCATGAAGGGGAATGGATGGCACTGGGAATTCCCAAAGCACAGATGGAGTCAATCAAATTTGGTGAATGATTGTATAGAATAACAAAAGGAAACAGAAGAAATGAGGATGTCTTGGGGCCCCTGGGTGGCTCAGTCAGTTAAGCATCTGACTCTTGATCTCACCAGTCATGGGATCGAGCCCTGCTTGGGCTCCACACTCAGCATGTAGTCTGCTTGTCTCTCTCCCTCTAGTCCTCTCTCTGTTCCTACCCCTGCTCTCTCAAATAAGTAAATAAAATCTTAAAAAAAAAAAAAAAAGGAAATGAGGGTGCCTTCAAGATTGTATTCTGGTAACTGGTAGGGAGAGGCAAGAGAGGAATGCCAGCAAGTTAGCAGGAGAAAGGTGGGGCAGGTGACAGGAACAGCTTGAGCATATTCACATCTCTGTGTAACAGCCCTACAGAGAGGTCCACTACTTCAGACATACTTGTTTAGAATATAATTCCACTGCAATCATTTATTTCAAAGAGCTAACCAAGAAATCCTTTTTTGAATACCTCTCACCTACAAGGTCCCATACTGGGCACTACAGGCATAAACAGCAATCTGTTCCCCAGGAGGCTTACAATTTAGCCAAGGGCAGGACATGTAAAAGGAAATGGCAGCTAAATAAAAGACAAGGCCAAAGGAATTACAGAGAAGATGAGTGATAGAGAGTTTAGTGGGGAAGGAAGAAGAAAGGAAGGAAGGAGGGAAAGAGAAAGGAAGGATGAATTGGTGGGTAGAAGAGAGAGGGAATCATTTACAAGAAGTATTTCTGTCTTGGAACATGAAGAGGACTTAGAAAGACAAAAGTCTTTTCAGACAGGGAAGGTGTTTACTAGCATAATAGAGGACACAAGGCAGGTAGAATTTAGGAACAACAAAGACAATTTGGGAATGGTGTATCCGAGCCAGATTTTTTTCAGCAGCCAAACAGGAGATAAGAAAAACAAAAAATCAATTAGGTCAGAGATCAGGCCACTAAAACAGGACAGAGATGCAGACCTAGGCTCAAATGTGGTAGCAGGAATGGAAGAAAAAGAATGGACTTGAGAAACGTTGTTTAGAAAGAATGAATATAGAATTGATTTGGAGGAGAGAGAAAAGCTAAAGCTAGCTCTGAGACATGAAGTCTAGATAGCAAGATCCCTGAGACCCCTGGGAGAAAGAAGTCAGCAAGGAAAGGGAGATTCTGGAGAAGGAGAGGAGTTCAATCTTAAGCACAGGGAGGATAATGGAACGGAAGTTCATGAATTAAGCAAAAATGCCCAATGAGAGCATATACTTGGGAAAACAGGTCAGCAGAAGAATGATGTATGCACAGAAAAGTGAAGGCTGAATCTAGAAAAGGACAAAAAGATCTCTAATGAATTTATTGAAAAGGCATATACTAAGAACCAACCACATGCGATCCTACCATAGGAACTTCAAGTTAAGATAGAAAAAGAGTAATAGAGAGAAATGAAGGACATTCACGAGTGTAACAGGTAGGAAGAAGAGAAACCCTTAAAAATGACTATGACTAGCACCTCCCCACATCGCCCTGGCAATCGCAGGTGCCATTTTCAATTTCAATTATACAAGAGGAACAATTCCTAGAGACTAATCGTGTGCCTAGAACTAAAAATATTGTATTTACACTTAAAAATCTTTTAGGAGTAAGGTGCCTGGGTGGCTCAGTGGGTTGAGCCTCTGCTTTTGGCTCAGGTCATGGTCTCAGAGTCCTGGGATAGAGCCCCACATTGGGCTCTCTGCTCCGTGGGTAGCCTGCTTCCCTTCTTCTCTCTCTGCCTGCCTCTCTGCCTACTTGTGATCTCTGTCTGTCAAATAAATAAATAAAATCTTTAAAAAAAAATCTTTTAGGAGAGTAAATCTCATGTTAAGTGTTACTGTCACCATAAATGTCATTAAAAGATATATTCCAATAAAATAAAAGAAAAAAACCAGAAGGCAAAGGAAAACTAAATTATCTCAACTGGACAGTAAAAAGTTAAAAAAAAAAAAAAAAGAATGAAAGAAAAAAGAAAAAGAAAAGAAAGAAAATGGTTGAGGAAAGACTGACAGAGATGTCAAGAGAACAAATGAACAAAGAAAGAACAGTTTGAAAGGCCATGGGTGAACTTCCAGAAAGCAGTTTCATTAATGTGAAGTAGACAGAAGATATTTGGGAAGGAGGATTCCTCCTACTGCCTCCTCTGCTACAGCACTTTCCTCATGGCTGCTCCTTCATCTCCTTCAGACCTTCAAATGTCATCTTATTAGTGAGACCTTCCTTAATCCTCCTATTTAAGACAACCCTCTCAGCACTCCCCATACTGTTTGCACTGCAGCATTTAACACCATATATGTTACTTCCTTATATCTATCTGTCATCTGTCTCCCCCCAATATAGACTCCACAAGCATAGTGATTTCCATCTCATGTTTGTAGTTCCAGTGCTGAGATCAGGGCCTACACAGAGGATGTCCTCAAATCAAGTCAAGAGGAAGGCATACTCACTGTGCTACACAAAAAGCCAGGTATTAAGAAGTCAGAGAACTGACAATAGGATTTTGGACTATGACCTTAGCAAGGGCAGTTTCAAAAGAGCAGTGTGAAAACTATGTGACTAGAGTGGGTAAAAGCGTTAATGGGTAGTGAAGAAGTAAAGAGAACATGTATACATAGCCCTCCTAAGAAAGTCTGCAATATAGAGAACAAGAAAGAAGGCTGTTCTTGCTTTGTTGTGGGATGGGAGATGTTATACAGTATTGGTATAAGGATGAGAATATTCAAGTAGAAAGGGAAAAGGTTACTAAGGCAAAATAAGAAGAATAGTTGCGAAGTCAGAAAGGGGTGGATTCTGGTGCATGGTTTGGGGTGGCCATGAACAGAAGTAGAGACAATGACCCCGTTGGGAAAGGCAGCAAGGCCTAGCACAAATGCAAGGTGGCTCAAGATGAGACAACTCTCTTCAAATCCCTTTCTCAGTGGAAGGAGAACAGAGTCTGCTGAAGATTTAAGAAAAGAAGACATGAAATGGTTGTCTTGAGCATGAGAGAGTAAATGTCCTAAGGGGTTGTGACAGAATCTCTAGGTACTCCCAAGTGTCTGTGGGAATTTTGTTGTATGGAATTTTAAGTGAGAACGAACAGTCAGCCATACAACTGCGGTCCTCTCCCAGGCTATGCTCAGTTGCCAGGGTACAATTGTAGAGCAGATGAAGGGTTGAGTTTAACCACTATGACTGGTGATATTTTCTACCAAACAATAACGTAATGCTGTCTATAGTTGTAACCCAAATAAATAATAGATCTTCATGGGGCCTGGTCTCATCATTTAGCATTTTGACACACACATACATAAAATCTAATAATGAAAAGGAATTATTTACTCATACTTCTCAAAGAACATTTGAGATCTAACTCAAAACACAACAGATACCACTTCCTTATCCTGTTGCCTGACTCTGTCCCTCAGGGATACCCTTGAAACTTTTTACCACATCTTCCGACCTTCCCAGTCAAAGCCTCAGTGACACAGGGTTGGCGCAGGCTCTGTGCTTCCCTCTTAATTTCCCTTCTCTGTTACCCTCATTCTCTTCAATTTCTCTGGAGCAAATCACTAAGCTTTCCAATACAAACCGCCTCTCTTTTCTTCTTTCCTTCTGTACTAATTATACTGATCTGCAAAACAAATGGAGGGGTGGGGTGGGAGGGTGTTAGGGAGTGTGCAATGCCAAATGGTTGACCCAAAGTCTTCCATAGCAAGCAGGAACACGAAGCAGTGGTGAATATTGATGCATTCATCCTTGTTACATAGCTTTAGTTGTGTCATTCTTATCCCTAAAGCCAATATTTTGACCTACTGCCTCTATCTCCAGAATACGTATAATATTCAGAACCAGTAATGTAATCTCCATTCATCATTCTATTACAATCTCTACTCTGACCCTCTGTTGAAAGGAACAAAAGAATAACAACAAAAACCTGGGTTTCAAAATGAATATTTTATGAGCAAAACTGAAGTATTAGCTTTTATGTTCCTTCGTGCAAACTAGGTATGTTTTATCAATGGCAAAAAATATCCCCCAAAACGTGTTATTTCCATAAGGAAAGTAATAGATCACTTATCTTTATTAAGTTACATTTCTCAGCAAAAATACATCGTATTTTCTGTAGTACTTTCATAGTAGTACTCAGGACTTTTCCTCAAGTGTCTTGGGAATATTTCTACACTGAGGTCCTGAGGAAGAATCTCAAGCCTAGGAACTCCTCTGCCCTCCCTTTCTTCTAGTCACTAGTCTAGAGACTCTTTCTTTGTCTTCAGAGGCTAACAGCATGTACACTTCTGTGGAGGCCCTGCCTTCCTCCTTTTCGCTCAAGACTGACAATGGAGGAGGGCACAGCCAGCACAACTCTTCTTAACTCACCAGTTTCGAAAAGCAAGGTCTTCAACTTTTAAGAATTTTGTCATACATAGTGAGGAAACAGATAACATACTTTAATAAATTCAGATAATAGATTTGTTTCCTATTGCTGCTGCAACAAATGACCACAAACTTGGTGGCTTAAAACAACAGAGACTTGGTGTCTTACAGTTCTGAAGGTCAGGTGTGTGAAATGGGTCTCACTAGGCTAAAATCAAGGTGTCAGCAGAGCCCAGCAGAGCTCTGCTCCTTCCAGAGACTCTAGAGAAGAATCCATATACCAGCCTTTCGCAACAAGAGGCTGCCTAGGATCCTGTCTCGTGGTCCCCCTTACATCTTTGAAGCCAGAAATCAGTGATCTAGTCTTCTTCATGTACATCACTCTGTCTCTCTCTTTCACACATAAGGACTCTGGTGATTACTTTCGGCCTATTCAGAAAATCCAGGATCATCTTTCCATCTCAAGTTCAGCTGATGAGCAACATTAGTTCCATCTGTCACCTGATTTGCACTTTGCTATGTAATATAACATATGCCAGGTTCCGGAGATGAGGTCAAGGGTATCTTGGAAGTAGGGGGATGGTACATTACTCTACCTACCACAGATACAAACATTACAAAATTGAAGGAATGGTTTCAAGTTCACAAATTCCTTTTATTGGGGTCTTGATGATTCCCTTGATGATATAGTAAGTAACTGGAAGTGGTAGGAGACTTCTATTCTCTTCCATTAGTAAAGAAGATGGAGCTTATCACAATGTATCATTCATGAACAGCCCACATGGACTCCCCTCCTCCATGATCATTTATCTTGCTTAAATATAAAGGTAAAGGTGGAATAAATCCATAATAAAAACAGCCTGCTTGTGTCAAGCTGCACATGAATATATTTGAAGACCTCCATAGTAAAGGACACCAAGTTCTGCCAAGAATGATCCATTATAGAGTTTTCCTCTTTGTGTTACTATTTTCAAGAAAAACATTGACCTAAATGTTAATATAATAGTTAAGTTAATATAATAAATTTCTATGAGAACCAGAATTTCTAAGTCTTCTGGTCTTACATTTTCAAATATGCCATTGTTTTGTATACCCACCGCGAGTTCACATTTCATCCTCTGTTCTTCTGTTTGTGGAACCGTAAGTGACCAATACAGCTAAACCCTATCTCTCCATAAAAGATTTAAGATAGAAAACTTATTGGATACACAAGGCCTGATATGAGGGGCTATTCTTTGAACAGCTATTCTTTGAACAGCATTCCTTAGAAATAGCATTGAAATTATTCACTTGAAAGAATGGAGTGAAGCCAAAGGTGCTCACGGAAAGGTTAAAGGCACTCCCGTCCCAAAGCTATCCTGTTGTTACCGGCGATGATGAACAAAGGCCACGGAAACCCTGTATTTGGAAAATATATTCCACTGAATGCCCTCAAATGAGTGCGTATAGGTCACAATCTGCTGCACTATCACTTCGAATGCAAACAAACAACCCAGAACTCCCTGACTCGAAATGGTTGGATTTTGGCTCTTAGTTCTGAAAATGGCTGATACTAACTCTGAAACAAGTGTGACTTCCTCTAATACAGTGTGCTAGTTCTTTCCCTAAACTTAATATCCCATTCCTGCCCCCCTCTAGAGTTTCCCCCTTGCCAGTCCTCAATTCTAGTTGAGGACAAATGTCAAAATTATTTTAACTGAATTAGCACAAAGCAAACCTCGCTATCTCTGCAATGTATTTATGGAGGTAATTTGTAGGGCTGTGACTACCTCCCTCCCCTTTGATAGGTATTCTATTTCTGATCACTTAGATTTCGGGCTGAAAAACCCCTGGTGAAGGAGGAATAATGGCTGTAAGTAACTTCAAGTTCACATGCTGCCAAAAAATCAACAAGGAAACACAAGATGATTTCTCTGACCAAATAGAAAGTGTTATTCGAAAAAGTTCGCAAAATGACTGTTTTGACAACCAGGTAATTTTAAGAGAAGTGGAAAGTAGTAGGTTTTTACAAAACCCATGTTTAGGGACAAAGTGAGACAGTAAATTCAAGGAAAGGGAAGTTCTATGACAAGAAAAGTTAGGACATCGGAATGTAGTTTCAGTAATTCACAGGGACAAATGCTATAAATTGGACTGAGGGAAGCTAAGCTGCTGGGCAAGAGGGAGCAGCCGCTTACCTTTTTCAGTGTCTACTTCCCCAGGCAAGCACAAGTAGAAGTCGGGGAAGAAGGAAGTACTATCAAAGAAGCAAGAAATTATTTAAGATGGCATAATGACTGAAGCAATTGAGCTGAAAATGTAGGATATCAAAGCAGCTCATGGCTCTAGAACGTGCTAAGGATCTCCTCCAATGTCTGATTTCTGAGGTTTCCTTGTGACTCTGCCACTGATACCACTTGAAACCAGTTCCACTTCTGAAAGAACATGCCAGAATCCCAAGTTGGGCGGAGTATAAAATTCAGGTGCACTGTCCCTCCCATCCTACCCTACCCCTACCTCATCTACTGGTATTACCAGACTCTCAGAGGCTTGTCTGGGAGAAACCATTCTAGAAGAAATTCAGTCCACTTCAGGGCAGTTCTATGAGACTGTTCTGTCTTAGAGTAACCTGAAACCAGCTTCCAAACAGCAGGCCCAGTTCTGTTCTCCAATGCCACTCAGAATACGTTACTCACTCTCCCACATAAGTATCATTCCAATATTTAAAGACAGTTAGGTTTGCCATGACTCTTCATTCTTCTAAGGCAAATATCCCAATCCCTTAGAACAGTGACAAGCACTCTCCCCATGTTCTGATTTACTCTGAACTCCACCCTCTCCAGCACCCCCTCCCCCCATGACCACGCCAAACAACTAATTCTGCAGAGGTGGCCTCATTACGCCTGGATGAAAGGTGACTATTACCTTCTGAGTTTGGGGTTTTGTATCTAGATGAAACCAGTCTACAACTGAATCAATACATCCAAATTAACCATTTTGGCCACTACACCAGGTTGTTAAATCATATTGTGCTTGCAATCAACTAAAACCACTCAATCA
>ML103431.1:22182-40968 GCA_003697995.1 Taxidea taxus jeffersonii
TTGATGCAACTTCAATGAGTTCATTGTAAGTGCTATTTTTTTTCCTGGTCCCTCTTTATTTACAATGTATTGTATATTAAAAAAAAAAAAAAAAAATCTGAGTTACCTGCATTGTAATAGCAGAGAAGACCTGATTTATGATTTAGGTTGAAATTTTCAGTTTTTTTCTGACCACCAATGACTATGTTGGTGATTGGCCTATCTGAATTATGTGAATTCAAAAACCATCAAAATGATGAAATCATCCTCCTTAATAAAATACCATTCTGAAGGTCTGGTACTAATGGCAAACGATGAAGGGCAATAATCATAGAGGAAGTTGGAATATCTACTGTCTCCCTTTGGATTCATGCCACATTTTTTTCCCTCTAGTATATTCATTACAGAACTGGCTAGATTTTAGCTTTGTTTCCTCACCAGACCTACCAACCAGGAATGAAGTTTACATATACAATGACTTCTAACAGTATTTCTTGACCAGAAAAAAAAAAAAAAAAAAAATAGATGTTACTAATTATCCACTTAGATTTTTATTTAAAAAAACTTACAGAGTTGGGACGCCTGGGTGGCTCAGTTGGTTAAGCAGCTGCCTTCGGCTCAGGTCATGATCTCAGCGTCCTGGGATCGAGTCCCATATCGGGCTCCTTGCTTGGCAGGGAGCCTGCTTCTCCCTCTGCCTCTGCCTGCCACTCTGTCTGCCTGTGCTCGCTCGCTCTCTCTCTCTAACAAATAAATAAATAAAATCTTAAAAAAAAAAAAAAAACTTACAGAGTCCATTAATCAACAAACTACTTATATTGAACCTGTGGGGGGATGGGGCGGGGAGAGACAATAATAAGGAGATGAGGCATGGCAGGAGAGAAACAGAAAGTTTTGTGGTATTTCTCTGCCTTGAGTCATTCAGTAAATGTATCTCCTAAAAGTTAACCCTCAAGTGGATGCTTCATCCCCAGGAACACTGATTCTCAGTAGGATCCACGATGTCTGCTACAATTAGGGATGCCAGGGGTGCCTGGGTGGCTCAGTGGGTTAAAGCCTCTGCCTTTGGCTTGGGTCATGATCCTGGGGTCCTAGGATCGAGCCCCACATCGGGCTCTCTGCTCCATGGGGAGTCTGCTTCCTCCTCTCTCTCTGCCTGCCTCTCTGCCTGCTTGTGATCTCTGCCTGTCAAATAAATAAGTGAAATCTTTAAAAAAAAAAGAAAAAAAATTAGGGATGCCATGAAACCTCCCTCCCACACTGCATCCTCCCCAGACTCTGGAGATGTCAGCACTGAGAAGTGAATCAATGGTGGGAGCTTCTTCATTATCTAAACTAAACAGGTGGTTTTCCTGAAGTATTTTCAGTCCCCAGCTACTGAATATGGAAGTCTTTACCACAAGTATCACCTATTTGCCTCTCCTCCCAACATGCCCCAAACACAGCATAATCTGAATAGAAACGGAAGAGGAAGTTATTTCACTGTTCCTTTCTTCAACATCAAGAGAATGCTATACATCCCTCACAAGAATTATGAAATAATTTGATGGGCCATTGCAAAACAATAGTGAACCCCACCATATGTTGTTTGAAGATTTTCTCTCTCCAGTCACTGAATCCTAGGAACCCAATCACCTTTGCTTTTTTCACAATGGTGATTCTGGGGGTGAGGGTAAGAACTTCCATGAGCAATTTTACTGATTAATCAAATAATTTAGGCAACATCAAGGGTAAATTCACCTCATCTAAGCTTAACGTTAATATTAAGAACCACACTTAAAGCCACTTCAGTCCCAAAGACAGATAGGAAAACGTGTGTTGGGATGAGCACTGGGTGTTATTTGCAACTAATAAATCTTTGAATGCTACTACAAAAACTTTATGATGTACTACAGCTGGCAAACTGAAAGTAGGAAAGGGAAAGGAAGAGGAGGGAAGGAAGGAAGGCAGGCAGGAAGGAAAAAAGAAGGAAGGAAAGAAGGAAGGAAGGAAGGAAGTCTGAGCTAACAGCTAACATCTTACTTCTGGACCAGAGGATCTCAACATTCACAGAATGTTAAAATGATCCAAGGAGCTTTTTAAAATGTAGGTGTTCACGTCTCATCACCAGCTAATTATAATCAGAAATTCTGGGACAGTTGCACCTTGCATGGCATCAGCTCAGTTGTGATTCTAATGCAAGCCAGAGTTGAGAACCCCTGGTCTACAGTGATTATCAGCACCCCCTTGGATTTTGCTACAATGCTGAGATTTTTTTTTCCACACCACCACAGGAGAAACACTGGAATGGTTACTGCAAAACAGTTTCATCAATTATGCTACAGCAACCAACAATCCTCCAAATCTCGGTGGCTTCAAAT
Source organism: Taxidea taxus jeffersonii (assembly GCA_003697995.1). Classification (NCBI taxonomy): domain Eukaryota; kingdom Metazoa; phylum Chordata; class Mammalia; order Carnivora; family Mustelidae; genus Taxidea; species Taxidea taxus. The sequence goes on from ML103431.1 coordinate 24,522, forward strand.
AGCAAGCTAGGTGGTTTCAAATGCATGTCTTTTAGATACAGACTTAGATAGGAAAGGGGGTTTCCCTAACATCATTCTTACTGAGGGAATCAGGCTGATAGGGATCTCCATATCCATCCATACACAAAGCTGAGGCAGGAAAATAATGATGTAGAGAGTCCCACAGTTGCTCTTACAGCTTTCCTCTTGTTGAGATTTGCCTTTGTGGAGAAGATAAGTCTTTAGTACCACTAGTTCCAGAAAGGACAAAGAAACATGACCACACCAGATAACAGAAGGGGAGGAGGACAGATTTAGAAATCTTTGGTGATCGTTGCTGTCAATAGTCAATAACCACAGTAGCCTGCCAGCTTACTTCAGTCTTCCATAAGGCCATTCAAACTAAGAAGACATTAGGTTGAGGAAGCCCGTCAGAAATGCATACAGGCCAGATCTCACAGCAGTCATGCAGCCACAGACTCTGCACCTCATGAAGGAATTAGGTTCAAAAATCAGTGCATAAGGTAGAAATCATGTCTAACAAAAAGCCACTTGGCAGATAAATTTCAAAGCTCTCATGCTGACACATTATTGACACAGTAGCTCTCAGTAACTCCCATATAACTAGCTTCTCCTCCTTGTTCAGAACAGTTCTCAGTGTCTTCAGTTGAGCAACAAATGAAATAGTTGATTCTCGTCTGGGGCCATGTTAAACAGAAATGCATTATCTTTTAACACAAAAATATCACCCAGAGAGGCAAAATGCTGGAGGCCGATGAGCAGAGAGCAGAATCAAATTTCCTATCTCAGGTTTAGTCCTGGATATATGATTGCTGAAGAGAAGAGTGGGCAGAATATTATCTACTGCTGAGGTTGCTATTCTCTCTATAAAAATTGTTGTCACTAAGATTGTACGGTTGAGCTGGCATAAACTAAATTCACACATGATGCAACTTCCCTCTGTTTCTACAGCACATTAGAAGATGTGCTCCTTACTATTCTCTGCCCATTCAAATTGTATTCAATCAATGCTGCCGTTCTGTAGTATCAGGTATTTGTGCAAAGCTAAATTCTGTAAATAAGAGACTATTAAAAAGTTTTAAAATATTTGAACTTCAGAAATAATGTGAATCATCAAACTTTTTTTTAAATTATCAATTTTATATTACGTGCATGTGTGTGTGTGTGTGTGTGTATTTGTTTTAAAAATTGAGAGAAAATACCATAAAAATCCAGGCAAGAAAAACATTTCTTCCAGCTAGGTGAAAAGTAGGGGAGTGTCCTAAGGGACAAAAGTGTTTGTATCAGGAAATAAAGGTGGGTAACGTCCTGGCATTTTGAAGTGTGGCCTCGGTAAGAGCATTCTAGGGGAGACAGCTGTGTAAGCAGAGAGAAAGAATTATAGGAGCTGGAGTGCTATTTGGTCAACCATGAGAAGTCAGGATTGTAAGAAGTAAGAAGATATAAGAATACAACATTAGGCTGTATCTAGATGGTAAGAGGTTTGCCTACCAGCCTAAGGAATCTAGGATTTTCTAGAGACAATGGGAATTCTGGAAGATTTGTGAGCAGGGAACAGGATGAATAACTTACATTTCTAAGAAAGTCAATCTGTGACATACAAGGAATAACTGATGGGTTTCTTCATGTATTTAGTCAACAAATACTCACTCTGTTTCTATTTTATGACCCACACCACGCTAGGTTGAGTCATTAAAAACAAATCAAAAACAAAAACAAACAAAACCCAAAAACAATTTATGGAGTCAGAAGGAGCAGGACTTATTAACTGGTAAGACTTCCTTTACAAGGAAGAGGAAGATACTCATGTCAACTGAGAGCTCATGGTGTTGCCATTCACAGAGAAAGGCAGGCTTGTAAGGCACGGGGCAGAGGTGACGGAACCTATCTTGGACACATCAGTGTGATGTGCCTGCAGGATATTCTCAGCAGGTGTCTAATGAGTAAGTTTGACCATGGCACGGAGCGACATACTTGTGGATGGCCTAAATTGGGGTGTCAATTTCCAAGGCAGAAAAAAATAGAGAAAAACATTTCGATTATTAAATGCAGAGCCAAAATCATGTAAAAAGTGATGTAAAGAAATCCCACATGATCTGTAGCTATTAATAGTTCAGTAGGATAGTTCAGTCTAATGTATATTTACATACATCTTAGAACTAATAAGCATAAAAGGTTTTCACCTCTTTTGTTCCCCCACATGCCATTTCATAGGAGACCTTCTTCTTGGGAAAATGACTAAGGACAAGAAAGACAGAAGGAAGAGAGAGAGAAATCAAAATAATCTCCAAATTGGATAATCTCTTATCAGGGTGGGCTGTTAACACAAATCTATCTCCCCTTGAGAGAAATCATATCTATAACAGAGCACCTTAAGTAAAAACTCAACCAACAGATATTCGATGTATTTTTCCTGTTAGAAATGGTAGCATTGCATATGAAAGCATTGCAACAAATCTGGAAAATCATTTGCAGTTTGATTCCCTTATCTGTGTCCTTAAGGAATCAAAAACAAACAAACAAACAAAAAGGTGAAAGTAATACCTAATACAGATTGCATACTATAATTTTGCAAATATCTCTATTAACCAAATATTTCTATCCACCATGCTTGTGTCATTTCTCACCTCTCCCTTTTCACGTTTCAAAGCAGAAATAACTGAAAACATAATACATAGAAAATGGACAAAGCTTCGAATACTTTTCCCTGGTAGAAGAAACTCTTCTCTCAGATGCATGTAATTACAAACATTAAGATGTAACAGTAAGAACCTATGTGAGGATTAGTTTTGCAGAACCCGGGTATTATACGGAGGGAAGGATTTTCCTGGCTGGGATGGTAGTGAGATGTGTTAGTATGCACTGCCCTTTTACACAAAGATAAAAGCTCTGTGTTTCCACTGGGCATCTTAGGATGAGATGGTAGCAGGGCTGAAGGGAACGGGGCATTGGGAGGGATACTAAATAATCTAAACTCTCTTGCCTAGGGAATCCAGTGTAATAAATGTGCACTTTCACAAGATGGCTCAATGAGGCAGGGGTAGAATTTGTGTCTGTAAAACAAAGTGGTCCAAAGTGAGATAGTGACAGATACATACAATCATAAGTATTACAACAGAGAGACAATATGCACATGATGGCTCAGAGAAGAGGAAGGTCATTGCCATTGGTCAGAGAGACAATAAGTCTTTGTAGAAGAAACAGCTCAGGGAATAGGTGGTCATTGGGGATGTGTATACCCTATCCACAGAGAAAGGAAAGACCCAATTGGCAGGAATTATATTAGAAAACCACAGGGCCTAGGGGATAAAAGTTATAAGGGCCAGTATGCCAGATGAAAGCAAATGGTGCTATCAACTACAGGTAAAGGGTGGGAAGAAGTTAGAAATCCCAGTAGCATGGTAAATATTAGCATCTGTGCTCGGAAAAAATTAATCCATTATCTTCTACTCCAGTATCGATTAAGTAGGGGTATATCAAGAGAGTGGAGAACAATCTCTTGATCTGCAGCTGCTGGTGGCAATAAAAATGCAAAGGCGATCTCAAGGAATCCTCAGCATAACTTGATTAACTGGACTTGGGAGGTGAAGGAGGGAACGGAGTCAAGGCCAGCTACAGAAATGCAAGCCCAGGTAACCAGACAAATGATGTGGCCAATGAAAGGGATGGGAAATGTGTTTTTATTGAAACCTGCTTGAAAGGGAGATACTTAAGAAAGATGCCATGGAATTTTGTTTTGCATGTCCAGCTGGGTGAGCGACCAACAGGGACTCAACAAATAGCAAAGGAGTTATATAAGACCCTTTCTATTACTACTGTCAAGTCACATATATATATCTCGATTTTTAAGGCGGCGTGGGTTATATTTATTATTCTTTTTTTTTTTTTTTGGCCTATTAATTCTCTAGTGATGAGAATCTACAAAAGAACAGATACTCTACTTTGGCAGTCACCTCTGTTATGCCACACACAGTCAGATTGCTGTATTCATCAAACTACTCTATTACAGACATGGACACAATGGGGGCTTCATCAATTTGGGTCCTCATCTTATTTTTCTTTTCAAAAGCTCTGTCCACATATTGCAGCATCAATCAACAACCTTCCCAATGATGCACTATGCTACAAAAAAGGAAAAATGTGTCTCAATACAAAGTCTAATCTTTGCTACAGGAAAAGCAGAGAATGTTATATTAACTAAAGGAAAAGAACATGTATTTCAGATGTTATGTACTACAGTGCCTGAATAAAAGCCAAATACATGCAAAATGTGTGTGTGCTTGCACGTGTGTGTGTGCATACACACACATAAATATATATGGAATAAGTTAAAAATATTGTTTTTTGAGGAGAAATGGGTTGGGGTCAGTGTTAAAGTTTTAGTGTTTTAAATGAAGGAAAACAAACAAACAAACAAAAACTCTGATTGCCTTTCCTTATTATAGGATAAGCTCAAATTGAATTATGTTCTTTTTCCTCCTTCAGTTTCTCAGTCTCTGGGTTCTGCATCTTCCCCTTCTTTCTCCCTTCCTGTCTCAGCATTTTCTATTGTTCAGTAACCCAAGCTTATTTTTCCTTCCTTTTAAGCCCAACTCCTTAAAATCTCACATTGCACTCTTTAGAAGGATGGGTACTTCATTCTCTCCAAGCACTGTTTCTCTGGGTGTGACCCAGAGACCACCCACATTAGCTTCCCCTTCAGCGTCAGTAAAAAATGCAGAGTCCAAAGTGCAGCCCAAGTCAACTGAGTTGGACTTCTCACCCCTTGCTGCACCTGCCACTTTTTTGTGGACTTCGTCCACCTCTCAAAGTACTCTTTTAGTTTTCCTGTATCCTAATTCAGCATGTATAAAAATTGGATAAAAACAAAGTATGTCTTCATATAAACCCTGACACATGGGACTTACTTACCAGAGGATGTAGATGCTCAACTATGGCAAGTATTTTAGTTATTCAATCACAAAATCAAGCAACTAGTCTACTCAGCTCTCTTTAATAGCTAAAATCAAGATTTCTTCAACTGCAAGTGAGGTCAGAGCTTTTACTGAACAAGAAGCATCCACCGGACATCCAAGAAGCAGACCTCTTTAATTATAAGAAAGTGAAGATGACTTACAGTCCAATCTGCACAACTGTGTCAACAGATAAGTGAGTAGAGATGATAATTAATACTGATTGAGTATCAACTCTACCCAAAGAATCATTAAATAGTCTATAGGACATATGTAGGTCAAGAATCCTGTACTTAATTTGGGAAAATAATGCCAACATATGAGCAATTAAAAGATTTCAGTTTAAAACAGGATTTGACGCCAGACTGTATAAAATATTCCTGCCAATTCAAGAACTATGGTTCAGAGATGTTGAGATGTCAGCAAAGGTTTACAGAGGAGATGAGATTTGAACTAGGATTAATAGTGTCTGCACAAGCAGAACAGGAGAGGGACCAGTTTAGCTAGGGGAGGGAAGCAGAAGATGGGACAAAAAGGCAGAGATGCCAAAGCAAAAACCATTCACCTGACAACTTGAAGAAACTGGACAGAAATTCTAATCAGAGGAAATATAGGAGAAAAGCTCAAAAATGAGGGAAGAGATAGAAAGTATGTTGCTGGTTGCCTATGGCCAGGAATGGGGAAGGTAGTGGGTGACGACTAATAGATACGGAGTTCGGTGGGGGGATGACAAAAACTCAAAATTAGAATATGGTTGAACAATTTTGCAAATACACTAAAAACAACTGAACTGAATATTTTAAATGGGTAAGTATAATGGTATATAAATTCTATCATCATAAAGCTGTAAAAAAGAGAGAGAAAGAGAGACGGAAGATGCCTTGACAATCATTGTCACTAAAGGGTCTTCACAGTTATCTCTTCAGTAATTATTCCAAAATCTAACAAATATCTCTGCATATACCAAAAAAATACATGCCTACCATTGTCCCTTTCATACTTCCCCCTGGCAATCTCCACAGAGTATAGCTCTCTTTCTCTTCTCCCATTTACTCCAAGGTAGGGCAGACTTAGCATTCATCACAGCTCTGGGAAGAGTAAATGATACTAGTTACATCCGATTTCCTCATATTAAAGGAGGACCCTGAGTTCACAATGTATCCGAATCTCAAGAGACTGGTGTCTTTTGTCCACAGAAAATTTCTGTCATGTTAAAAACACTTGTCCCTAATCCCATCCATTCAGCTGATATCCAAATGGCTTAAAGCAGCTAGTTATCGACGGATTTCAGGATGTATTCAATATATTCCATCTAGTTCTATCCCTTACATTTTAAAGGATAAAAATGACACAATAAAAATAGCTTAACTACACTGTTACTATTACTAGCACATGATGAACACTTTCTACAGACACTCATTAAATCCTCACTACAAAGCCATGATACAGACTTAATGATCGCCATCAGGTCGATGAAAAAGCCAAGGCTCCGAAAAGTGCAGTAATGTTCTCCATCACTAGGAGGTAGTGAAATCAACATTCAAGCAGGTCTATCTGACCCAAAGCCTATCAAGAAATGTTCCAAAGGGACAATGAGCAGAGTTCTGTGTAAGTACAAACAGCAAGTGAAGTTAGGAAAGAAGGCAGTTTTATATCTGAACCATTTCTTAACAGTCTTTGGATGACTTTAAGTCTGATTGTGAACTTCTAATTGCTTTCTGATTCATGAGCCTATTCTCATGATCACATTCTGTATCAATACTGTAGTTTTATCTTGGAAGGATGCAAACATCTTTTACATTCATCTTAATTTTTAAAGTTTCTTAAATCCTCTAGAAATAACAAATTGTAAGTTAGTATTACCTTGCCTAGTCACTAAAATTGTGATGTGACTTAGGAATAAAAATCTAAATATGAATGATCTGGCTTTCTTATACAATGAAATGGTAGAAATTTTGAGATAGGCTAAAAGGATTATAATTTAACATGTATCCAGAAGAAAAGGGAAATTGTATGCTAAGATACTAAAATGACTTAGGTATGCCAAATTTCTTTTTGCTACACTACATTTGTTTTCTCAAATTAATGCTGACCAATAATCTATTTTTTATTTAAAAATAAATTATTCCTAGTGCATATACAACTGTTTTCTATCTCCACCTACAGGAGGTGTGGAGATTTTTACATCTTACCGGACAAATACAAATTCTTTGGGTCCACAAATCCATTTGGCAATAATTTGTTTATGCAATGATAAAGCAGTGAAGTTACCCATGTTTAAGTGTAAAACAATGAAAGATATAAATTTAGTTTTACTCGAAATGAGAGAGCGTTCCACTGTTCTAAACAATCCATTAACTACTATACCTAAACAAAGTCTTTATAATGTTATGTTTCTCATTTCACGAATTTTTATAGCTAATGTGTTTTCAGCCAAGAATAATGTGGCAGTTGGAAGAGAATTCAATAAGAATATGTGGCAGTGCAGGAAGTATAGAAGTTAATGAATTCTTTGGTAACTAGAAAACAGTTTTATTGATCACCAACATTTGCAAAGCTTTAAATCAATGTCGACGACAGAGTGTTTCTGAAAAAAATCAAGAAGAGTTAGATCAAAGATTTTGAAATCAATAAAATACAGCAGCGTCCCTTATCCACAGTTGCGTTTTCCACAATTTCAGTTCCCCAAGGTCAACCTCAATCCAGAAGCAGATGATCCTCCTTCTGACATATCATCAGGTCAACAGTAGCCCAATGCTACATCACAGTGCTGCCCACGTCACTCACCTCACTTTGTCTCATCCCATAAGCATTTTATCATCTCACATCATCACATGAGGAGAAGGAAAAAGAACGTAAGATCTTTTGAGAGAGACATCACATTCACATAATTTTTATTACAGTCTGTTACTATAATTGTTCTATTGTATTATTTATTAATTATTGTTGTCACTCTCTTACTGTGCTCATGTATAGATTAGAGTTTATCATAGACATGCATGTATAGGAGAAAATAAGGTATGTATGTAGGGTTCAGTACTATCTATGGCCTCAGGCATCCGCCAGGGTCTTGAAATATATTTCCTGGGGTGGGGAGGGGGAACTACTGGATTGATTTTTCTAAGGTTGTATGCTAATATGTGGATTTAAGACTAATAGCTTTTGCATGGCTATTACATGGCTTGTAAGGAGAAACTACCCAACAAACTGTCTGAATTTCTGAAATTGATGTAGCTCCAAAGAGGGGGAAATTAATACACTTCTAGCATGGGAAACTCCGTTAAAAGCACAACCTAAATAGCTATGGATTTGGAGGATCTATAGAGTTTCACACTTGTTCCTAATTTACTTGTCACTTTACATTAGTAGAAGAGATTAGAAATTGGTTAAAATTTCAATTAGGTTCACTATCAATCAGGTCAATATAATTCAACATTAGAATATGAAAAGAGAGTAGACACTTCAATTCTGTAATGATACTGAAGAGGGGAGGGACAGAGTGTGAGAGAAAACGAAAGAGAGAATGAGAGAAAGAGATTGATTATAGAAATAAGAGTAATGTAATTAAAATCTATCAATAATAAAATATCCAGTTGGAATCTCTTAGCTAATCAATAATTTGCCATGACACTAGTAGGCAGTAATTACAGTAATTACCTACTGGTGATTACATACATCCAAGCTTACCTTTTACTTTCTGAGTCAACCTACTTGACAATGTATTTTAAAATGACAAAATAGTCAAATGTTTAACCAAAAAAAAAAAAAAAAAAGATCATCTCTAAATGGAGTAATTATACCCTGAATAAAATCTGATACTAAGATATTCCCTGAATAACAGACACTAGAATGACATATCAATCACATTTCCCTTTTAACCATTCTCAATGCGATTAAAGGGCAGCCCTACTGCCTATGGTGCCCGCAAATGTCTCTGGGACATTACTACCCCCTGGCGGTTAGAATGAGAAACTCCGGGCTCTCCCTTGTTTCCTTACTACCTTATTTCTCCCCTAGTTCTATAAACTCACATTGTATTTTCAGTTTCCATAACTTTCTGCCTGGCTCAAGGAATCAGTTTTCAGATTTATTCACATATACAACTCTCCATGTCTCAACTTCTATATCTCTTCCAGCTTTTAGTAACATCCCTTAGGAAAACAATTTTCTCTCTCCTGACCCTTCTTTCTATCTCACTCTTTGATCTTTATAACGAGTTAAAAATGGATTAATGAGTTTAGGATTCAGGTAAATCATCACTAATAAGTGTATTATTTCTAATGACAGGACTTTGGAAATTATACTAGAGGTATAAATGAGATGTAACTATATCAACAAAAAGGAAAGTCAGAAATGTAATTGAAGTAGGTCTCAGGACCAGTACTACCTACATTAAATGTAATTTTTAAAAATGTTAGATCCAGTAAATCTATATTAAATGTAATTTTTTTTAAAATAGCAGGATTATTAGTGTCTTAAATAATTTGATAGGTGTCCAAAACATCATTTGAAATCTCCACAACTATTTCCCCATCTATTAAAACCTTTTAACTAAATATCCCTATATATTACAAGTGTTATATGTTAACAGCTAGCTCTAGTTTAATTTTGCTGACTTTTGTTTTTGGCAAAAAACATTCTACTTTTTTCATTATTAACATGGGCTGGATGTTTTATTGTAGTATATATATATAGTCCCCATGTTTCATATAACTGAGGATCACGGAGATGTGGGACACAGGTCACCCTCTCATAGCACAGAGCAGAGCTACAAGAGCTGTGTTTGCTGAGAACATATACTTGCAGCATAAAAGAAAGACCAGGAAAATACAATTAATAAACTTAGCATTTATTCTGAACATGACCCTGGACCACCATGATAAGATGCAGCATCATAAAGAGAAGAGCACTGCTTTGGAACCAGACAAATGAAGGCTTTGATTTTCGATCTACCACAAAACTACCTATTTAACCTTAATCATACTGCCAGGTTTTCTTTTTTTTTTTTTAAGATTTTATTTATTTATTTGACTGACAAAGATCACAAATAGCCAGAGAGGCAGGCATTGAGAGAGCGGGGAAGCAGGCTCCCCACTGAGCAGAGAGCCCTATGCGGGGCTTGATCCCAGGGCCCTAAGATCATGACCTGAGCTGAAGGCAGAGGCTTAACCCACTGAGCCACCCAGGTGTCGCGAAGTTTTCTGAGCAGTGATTTCTTCATCTACAAAATGCAGCTAATAAGTCTTCTATGCTAGGGCTGTACTAATATACACATCGACACAGGCATACAGACATATACAACCTCACTGATCTCACTATGTCTTCCTGTATGCTGGCTTCACTCTCTCAGGCTTGCTGTTCCATGAAGCTGTGACAATACTGGCAGGAAGATCTGGTCTTTTATCTTTTTTTTTTTTTTAAAGATTTTATTTATTTATTTGACAGATAGATCACAAGTAGGCAGAGAGGCAGGCAGAGAGAGAGGGGGAAGCAGGCTCCACGCTGAGCAGAGAGCCTGATGCGGGGCTCGATCCCAGGACCCTGAGATCATGACCCGAGCCGAAGGCAGTGGCTTAACCCACTGAGCCACCCAGGTGCCCCTGGTCTTATATCTTTATTGCTTCATGACAGAAGGGAAAATAGGACTTCCTCTAACTAGAAAAATCAGGAAAAAAGGGTGGAAAACACTTGTACTGGCCTACCTTGAGTTAAATGGCCATCATAAGACAAAGCACTCTGCCCTTGGGGGTTTAATACTATACTGAACCAACTCATCAGGACTTAAGGGGCACAAGGCCTCAGCCAAAGAGGCTAGGCAGGCATCCTAGCAGATACAGGTGCTGGACTATACAAAGACTGTGTCAACCTCTTGGATTCTTCACTCTATTTTTTTAAGTCCCTAATCATTATTCATTCCTCAAATAAATCAACCATCTTGGATGACTGCAGTAGGCTTCTGGCTGGGTACCTCTGCCAGATCCCTCTGCCCACCACTGTCCTCTTTTAGATTACTTCATGTCTCAAGAACCAACAATGGTTTTGTGTGTCCTGGCATAAAAGAACTAAACCTCTGCCACTTTCCCTTAAAGCACCTCAATGCCTGGACCTCCCGTGCCCAGCTAACCTCATCTGCATCTATTCCTTCAGATGAACCATTCTTCTTGGATATGCAATATTCCCTGTCCCACCACAATCATTTCCCCCCCAGCCTCTGATTGTGCTAATCTCATTAATTAAAATGGTCTACTCTCCCATTTCCAAATTCCAATCATCCATTACAATCTAATGTTCTAATTTTACTCCATTTTTATAGGCAACTCATGCTGATTCCACCTACATAAAATCAATTATATTATAATTTACTATTTCCTATTTGTTTTGCTATCTCTACACTTAGGTTTTAAGTGCCTGAGAGCACAGGCCCATCTTAGAGATATCTTCCTCTCAGATAGCTTCCTTAGAGACACTGTCTTCACAATGCCGGGCGTAATGGGCACTCAACAACAAACATTTGATTTTTGTGCCCTTTACAAACAGAAAATTTGGACACCCTATATAAGTTAACCCTAAGATAAAAAACATACTGAATTGTTCTTTGATTAAATCCATTTATCTCATTTCTCTGCAGCTATCATGAAGATGTTATGTTTCTAATTCAACATTTAAGTCCAGTTCTGGTCCTGGATAAAGGTCATCTTCAGATGGTCATGTGACCTAGGGGGAGTCAGAAACTGGAAATTTGCACATTTACAACCACAACTCTCCCACAGGGGGGACCTGGTGCTTGTGTTTGCAAATGAGTCAACCATCTGCCCTCATGGACTCCAGCAACCATTTTCTGAAAACCTTAACTCCCGAATCCTAAGTAGCCAATTTATCCTTACATCAAGCTGATAAGACAAACAGCACTGCTTCATTTCTTAACTGAACCACTGTCAGTGGTTGCTATTTTCAGGAGTGATGAAAATTTTCCAATGAAATGTCTTCTTAAGATGCTGTTTCTTTTTCTTAAGTCCTGAGTTCAGAGATGTAAAACCTACTAAAACTTAGACTTACAAATCTGGCAATCTAAAGCAAATACATCAGACCAATGACTTTATAGAAACGCAAGATAAACACACTTCATTTCTATTGGTCTACTTATGTAGAAAATCACAGAAATGGGAAGTCACAAGGGGAAGGCATCAGGAAAGCGAACAATTGCTGATTTGGAGCCGTAAGTGGTTCAAAACAAAACTGAAATAACTAAAGCTACCATATGTTTTATAAACTTAAATGATTAATGTTTAGTAAATCTTCTGATGGGGTACTATTTTTGTCAGAGCATTAATTTATAAGAAACAGAACAAACAGGCAATCCAGCACATTTCGTAAAGGATAACTACGTTTCCCAGTTATCCATCTGGGTCCTTTTCATTTCAGTGGTTTAATTAAAACTCAATGGTATTATCAATCTGTTACATTTTTCATGTTGATGGTTATTACATTTACAGTACAGCAGGAGTACAAATTAAAGTGAGAAGATGATAAATCTCATTTCCAAATTTCACTTCTGTTTCTCTAGTAACTAATACTCTGGTAATATTTTTTAGCTCACTCGTGTTTATAGAACAATTTTCATGATTTTTTTTTCTCATTAAAATAAAGGGAAAGAAAGAGAAGCATGATTTTTTTCAATAGCTTATTTTTCTTTTTGCATGCATTATATTTTATGACTCTTCTATCAACCAACTCTGTAGATATATTTGAGTTAGACTCCTCATAATCTGTAATAAACTTCTGTTATTTCTTTCTTTTTAAAAATAGTGGTCTTTTAACTGAATGATCTTTTAATATTTGACTTCCTCAAATTAAAGTAAGAAGCATATCATTCAATTAAGAATTCTGAGGTTTTAAATTCATAGAAAAACATGGTTACTTTCTGTACAAATCATTAACAGAAAAAGTACCTTTTTCATATCAAGAATGATTCTTCAAACCTAGAGTATTAAATAAATATTCTTTGGAGTATGCCAGGGATACAGACACAAGATTGTTAACATATGATTATAAATTGGTTTACAATAAATGCAAAAGTAGGATGCAGTGGGTTATAAAATGCTATTCAAATGCTTTCAAAATATTAAAAAATATACAGCTATAAGCAAAGTCATAAAAGATCAAATTGAGGCCAATTTTCAGAAGAAAAACATGTTCAAAACTCCTTTCTTTCTCTCCCTTCTGACCTGGAAAGGATGCACATAAGAATGGACATAATCCAATGTGTCTTGACAGACAATTAGAAGGGCTTTAACTTAGTGACTACCCCTTAAGAAAAAGAAACAATTATATTGAAATAAGTGTTGTCAAAATGATCTGGAAAATCTCTACTTTTGTCAACATTCTTGCATTTCTGAGTACTGCTTGTTCCCTATCAATGTCTGCCATCAGTCAGTCCTGACTATGTACAGTCTACCTGTTTGGACCAAGGCAGACTTCCATCCTTAGAGGCAAAATTTACTATGTTCAAGTCAACCTTTTTCAAAAAGAAACATCTGTTCCTCAGAAATGCTAATGCAATGCCCTACAGTTTGATGAACTTAAGTCCTTTGCTACTAACACAGCTTACTTTATCTGTTCAACACTTTGAACAAGGGCTCCATCCCTGTGGCCAATTATTTAGTAAGGATCCCACAACATTATCTAAATGTCAAAAGACATATGTTCTAGTTGAGCAGCAGTAGAAGAAAACCCTCTTGTTAGTATTCCAGAAGTCAATTTGCCTGAAACTCAAACCATGTCTTATGCAGCATAACAACGAAAAGACAACTGCCCAGGAAATCAACACACCCGGGTGCCCAGCTGAGGTAGGCCTATTCTAACCAAGTGTCTATGCCTGTGAGGTGAGTGATTAATTATGACAGAGTTCACAGAGCCTGGGATGTTTTTGCTGTTCTGAAAAGATCAAAAGAAGTTAATTATGTAGAGATGAGAGAGAGAGAGAGAGTCAGAAAAAAGTCACAAAGTGAAAAAGGGGAAGAGGAACAGAGAGGAAAAAAAGGAGGAAGAGGGAGAGATGAGAGGGAGAGGTGAAAAAACTAACAAGTAAGAGAAATGCCCTTTCCTGGAAGGACAAGTCATTTCATATTGCTCAAAACTGTGTGATGGATTATATCCATATCTTAGCTATTGTAAATAATGCTGCAGCCCAAACGTCCATCAGTAGATGAATGGATAAAGTTACAATAGAATAATACTGAACCATAAAAATAAAAAAAGAATGAAATCTTGCCATTTACAACAATATGGGTAGATCTCGAGGGTATAACACTAAATAAAATAAGTCAGAGAAAGACAAATACCATACAATTTCATTCATGTGAAATTTTAAAAAATTAAAATCACTCATGTGGAATTTAAGAAACAAAATAAGAGAAAAAAAGAGACAGACAAACAAACAAAAACAGACTCTTAAATCCAGAGAACAAATGGGCGGTTGCGGGGCGGGGAGCGGGGGTGTAAGGATATGAGTGAAATGATAAAAGAGATTGAGTACACTTACCTTGATGAAAACTGAGAAAGGTATAGCACTGTTGAATCATTATATTGTATACCTGAAACTAATACCGCACAGTGTATTAATTATACTTCAATTTTAAAAATTAAAAAAAATTGTATGTGATAGAAGATAGAATATAAAGCTGAGGCAGAAGACAAATCACAAAGAGTTCTTTCTGATATACAAAGGAATTCTGATTTTATCCTAAAACTGGTAGAAGATTATCCCAGTTTATCTGCTAAAGGATTTTAAGCAGCCAAGTTCCAGAAGCAGGTCTGTGTTTTATAATGATAACTTGGAACACTTCAAAAGTTGGAGACAAGGAGACCATTTAAGAACAATAGGATAGCAATGCCTTTGAGAAACAATGAGAAAAATAGGAACATTTAAGACATGGACAAGGGAAAGGGAATTAGTGAGTGATGGGCTGGGACAAGGAATTTTTTATTAACATAAACAGTAGGGCTGAGAAGATCTCACAGAATTTCAGAAATGATAAGTGGAATGAGCAGAAGAGTTTCTCAGAGATGCTGATGAGCACCAGTTTGGACCAACTCAGTTTGAAGTGGCTATGTAGCATCCAGGGAGATCTGTAGGCCATACGCATGTCTGGATTTCAGAAGAAATTTGGGAGTGTGTATGCTTATCTCCCATGTACATATGCTGTACCTCAAATGAATACTAAAAATGTACATACAATTCTGAGTGCAAGAGCTCAGACAAGAAGGAAGAAAAGAACTGAAGGCAGACCCTTATAGAATAGAAAATAAGATACTAAAGGGCAAGTGAAGGAAATGAGCTTATTAAGAAGAAAAAAGAATGCCCAGAAATGTAGGATGAAAATGAAAAGAAAAAAAAAAAAAGGTTTTCAGGAGAGGAAACAATTTCCAGAAAGAAAATATTCCAAATGCATCAGAGATACCTAAGAAGGTCAAGATCAACTCATGTGCATGATAACCTTTATAATTCCAACTATTTACAAGCTATATTATCAATATTATTGCAGTTTAATTGTCTTTATTTTAAATCAAGAAAATAAAGGCTCACAAGGTTCATGTAACCAGACAAGGGAGTGTTGGAGCAGAATTTGAATCTACACTGTTCTAGTACCATATCCAAAACTTGTTCTTTCTATCACAGTCTTCCACAATATGATGAAATACCAACCATAAATAAAGGTAAATGATGTTGAAAAGGAGAGCATTTTTTAAGAGATGAAAAGAAAGGGACAGGGAAACAGAACCAAGATAAGAAAAGAGTAAGACTACTTATTGGTGGAACTGAATGGAAAAAGATTACCAGAATGGAGAGTTCAGGGGGAGAGATGAAACCAAAATGGTAGAAGGGATCTACCTGGTTCAGACACAGGAGAAAGGAGGGAATAATATGTACGCAAAAAATACCGTAGGAAGGAGACTGAAAGTAGAGCATTATTTGCCCTCTTTGCTGCTGTTTTCTTGTTCAATTTCCTGGTAAACATTTCTATATTATTTTACACTCTTACATTTTTAAAGGAGTATTGTCATTTTCCCTTCCTTCACCCATAATGTTAATCTAATGTGTGTGTTGTTTAGGAGGGAGGGGAACTAAAGAAAATTGTATCACCAAATTTCTATAAGTGTGCAAATGATTAAAGAAATTGAAACAGTAATCAAAAACTCCTAACAAATAAAAGCCCAGGACAAGATGGCTCCCCTGGAGAATTCAACTAAACATTTAAAGAAGAACTAATGCTAATCCTCCTCAAATTCTTCCAAAGAATCAAAGAGGAAAGAACAATTTAAAATTCATTCTGTGGGGGCACCTGGGTGGCTCAGTGGGTCAAGCCTCTGCCTTCGGCTCAGGTCATGATCCCAGGGTCCTGAGATGGAGCCCCACATCAGGCTCTCTACTCAACGGGGAGCCTGCTTCCTCCTCTCTCTCTGCCTACTTGTGATCTCTCTCTCTCTCTCTCTCT
>ML103432.1:0-26368 GCA_003697995.1 Taxidea taxus jeffersonii
TTGATAAATTAATTTACCAGAATCAAACAGCTAAAGAATGATGGAATCAACATTACTACTCATTTATTGCAGAATCCCAAAGCAATGCTTTTAATCACCCTGATATTCTACCTCCTTGGCTATATTAGTGAAGAAAAGAATGGGCTAATATTTTGGTTAAAACATAAAGCTCCATGAAAGTCCAAGTTGAAGAATCCATTTGAGCCTTCAGAAGCCATGGCTCAGATTGAACACAATGCCAAGAGAAAGCTCAGAGGGTGGGTGACTTCAGCACAGGGACTGACAGCCTTGCTAAGTGTGGTAATTACTCTGCATAAAACAGCTCACCATAGTCAGATTTGTGGGATTCCTCCCTTGTGAGAGTCTGGAATTAGATGCTGAGAAACCAGGCTTCAAAATTTTACCAGTTTCTAGAACTTTCTAGAGTTGTTCTGGTCTCTGTGATCATCTTGGCTGAAGCCCCCTATTGGCCTTGATTGTTCATAATAAAGCCCAAGTGAGTTGAACTGGTTTTTAGCCCCTCTGGGATATACTCCCAAACTGCCTTCTCAGTGTGACTTTCCATCATTCCCTTTGCTCCATGACATTCCGAATCACACCAACTGTGGCTTTCCTGGACCTTGCACATTTTCTCACCTCCAAGCCTCAATTTTCCAACCCTCACTTCACTTAGCTCTTCTCTCTGGAATGTTTCTCTTCCCATTCCCATGTTTACAACTTGTTGACAAGCCTTCTTTTAGTCTTCCAGCTGAATTTATTTCCTTCTGATTCACTGAAAGCTCTATTGTCTGGAAGAGTGGTGTGTTGGCAAATGTCTGCCAATCAGCTCTCCAGATGGGAGGGAGGTAGAACAACTGATTTGTAGTATTTGCCAATTTTTGTGGTATACACACTTTTACCATGGCCAATTTCAAGCTACCAGCAGTTTAATAATGGGCTCACAGAATTTCTGAAAATTTAATAGTTGGCTTTTACTAAACTTCAGCACATCACTGCCTGAGTCTCACCCCTAGAGATTTAATTCCTGTGGGGTTGGCTGGCGCAGGGGTTTTACAAATCTCCCCAAGTGGTTTCAGCATGCAGTCCTGGTGAGAACCTCTGCATTTAACAGTCTAGACTGTGTATTAACATCTCTGGGAGCTTAAGCTCTTTCCAGTCCCATGCACACTCCCAGAGATTCTGATTTAACTGATCTCAGAGGCTTGAGTCTGGATATTTCCAGAACTTCCAGATGATGCTCAGGTATGCCCAAGGTAGAGAGTGAAGGTCACTGAAAATTTTCTTTACCTCTGTTACCAGTGCTTCTTTTTCATTGTAGCTGGTTATACACAGGTCTCATCTTCTCTGTCAGATTATAAACGCCTGAACCATGTGCCCCTGAGGGTTTCAGAAATGAAGTAAATATAACAGTAAGAGTTTATTTTAAAATGAATCACGTTGGATGCACAAAGCACCCTGTTTGCACTTGCTGAATGCATGCAGTAGCAGAGATCTTATCCACTTATTCACATGGCCTTCATACAGAGCTCAGAAGATCCCAGAGAAACTGACACAAGCTCAGGAGCTCCCTGCAGAGACCTCCTTCCTGCTCATACTAATCCCCTACATTCCAGGACTGCCTCTGCCCTCCAGCATTTGCTGTCTTTGTCCACAATCTGGGATTAAATGTCACCTGATGAAGACTTCAAAATATAGGGCAGCCCTGCCCTCCATCTGTCAGCAATGAAGCTCATTCACACTGACTTCTCTGCACTTGAAATTCACCCCATGCTTTGCCTCCAGCTAAATCATCAAGCTGCAAGACAACTTCTCCAGGTAAGTCTCTGATTGTCAAAGCTGTTCCTCCCTAATGTGGGCAAACCTGGGAAGAACCTGGGCACAGTAAAAACCTGCAGGCAACTCAGAGAAATGCAGTTCTAACCTTCACAAATGATCATTTAGGGTCTTATGGGGTCAGAATTGAAGAAAAAATGAAGGGTGGTATTCATTTTCCTGGAAATTTGACATGACAGAAATAGGGAATTGCTCAAGATAGTTACAACTGATACTGCAATTCTTTAATTAAGGAGCTTTAACTCTTTCTTTTTAAATAGATTGATAGTCTTTTTTTAAAATTATTTTATTAACATATAATGTATATTTGCCTCGGGGAGTACAGGTCTGTGAATTGCCAGGTTTATACACTTCACAGCACTCACCATATCACATACCCTTCCCAATGTCCATAACCCAACCACCCTCTCCACAGCCCCCTCCCCCCAGCAACCCTCAGTCTGTTTTGTGAGATTAAGAGTCTCATGGTTTGTCTCCCTCCGGATCCCATCTTGTTTCATTTTTTTTCCTTCCCTACCCCTCTACCCCCCTACTCTGCTTCTCAAATTCCTCATATCAGGGAGATCATATGATAATTGTCTTTCTCTGATTGACTTATTTCAAGGAGCTTTAACTTCTTGTAGTAAAAATGTGTTCTCTATTCTAGTCTATTCATTTTATGTGTTAGCTGCTCTTCCATCCACCACACTGTGGGGATGTTCCGTCAGTTTCATAGCCCTTTGGATCTGTTTAAAATCTATGTGGGGATAGGGAGGTTTCAGGTGCCCTGCTGAAAATCCACATAACTTTTCCCCAGAGACACTTCTCAGAGGATCCTAAGGGAAGGGACCAGTGTTTATTGACCAACTGCTCTATGCTAAGTAGTATCTATGTTTTAATTTCACTTGTACAACAATGCTGTGAGTTAGATACACTTATCCCCATTTAATTGAAAAGAAAAGAAAGGTTCAAAATTAGCATAAATGTCTGAACAGATTTGCACTCAGATTTCTCTGGCTTTGGTCCTCTTTGCCATATATCAGTGCTTGGTTAAAAAAAAAAAAAATCGGTGCAGGTGGCCTGATGACCCAGAGTAGTATGAATTTCTCAATTCACATTAAGAAATGTGAATTTCTCAAAGTGTGGTCCTTGAGCATGCCTCAGAGCTGCCTGCCTTGTTTGTGTTATAAACATGCAGATTCCTGAACCCCATCCGGGCTTCATATTCAGTAAGTCTGGAGGGGGCTCAGGAATCTCTATTTCTAACAAGCAGTCCCCTCCTTATTTTTTCTGAGCATTGGACTTTAGAACTACTGGCTTAGAGGATATTTGTGAGAAAATTCTTCACTGGAAGTTACCAAAATTGAATAGCTCTCACAATGAGATTCATTTTGGGAGTTAAACCAAAGTGAATACATCCTCTGAGCTATTCAAAAAATCATGTTTGTTTAGAATTGAACTGAATACAATTTCAAAAATCCAATCATGAACCACTAGTGCAGTCTTGTGTCTGTTGCTATGAAATCCAAAGAGCTTGGGATATAAGAAGAATTGAAAGGGGTCCCAACACTTCCCCTGGATCCTATAAGAAAGGAGGTACATAGAGTGGTTTCTGCACCACAGAGTTGTTTCAAAAATCCTGCAAGTGGAAGAGCTAGCGAAGGAGTGATATTGTTATGTCAAATGTTTGTAAATCAAGAGCTGTGGTTTGAGAATGTGCTCCACCAAACACCACTTTGGTGCGGGGGACTCCTTTTGAAACCAAGAATCCCTTTTTGATTTTGAGATAAGAGGCTAAGATTAACATCTGGAAAATTCTGTTTAAAGGACAGGTTGTGCAGTTCCATTTCCAAAAGCATCTGTTGATTGCTCTTGAAAACTCAGGTATTGGGGCACCTGGCTGGCTCAGTCAGTTAAGCATTTGCCTTCGGCTCAAGTCATGATCCAAGAGTCCTGGGATGGAGCCCCATGTTGGGTTCCCTGCTCTCTCTCCTCCCAGCTCCTTCCTCTTTCTTAAATAAATAAACAAAATCTTTAAGAAAAGAAAAGAAAACTCAAACATCATGGTGGAGCTGTCTCATAATAACTGTGTGCCACCAGAAGGTCATGGAGTGGGTCACCATCTGAAGACAGGTTAGAAATATACTTGATGCCTTACTGAAGAATCTTTGTATGTGAAAGACCAAGAGGGCCTTCCCCACCTCTTGAGCAGGGAAGGATGATTGGAAATGGAAATACTTTGATGGGAGAGTGGGGAAGTGCCTCCCAGGATCGCCCTTTCACCGATGCATTATGAAGAAGAAATATGGACTCTCTTTGGGACGATTTTACTAGGGATGTGACTGGAGAAGAGATATGAAATTGTAGGAAAAAGTCTGAGTACCTGAGAAGATAGTAGACTAACATCTCAAGGACCATCTTCCCCAAGCAGTGGAAGAATAAGGCATGGGAAAATGGATGGGAGCTACATGTAGGAGAAACAGGTGCCTAGACGGTTAGTCCTATGGATACATGACCCTGAGCAGACTTGTTGGCATCTAATATTCTCTATAACATGAGTTCTTCTTATATTTGCTAAGGGCTTTGGAGATTTCACATTACTACATTTTATATGTGAGAGGACTAGCTTCATCTGTAGTGGTGAGGAAAACCAAACCAGCTTTAAAAGTTTAGTTGAGGCAATAGCAAGGACCTGAAGATCAATAAGAAAGTCCCATACAAAGATGTAGCTGCCAAGTGGCAAACACTTCCAACCTTTAGCCCAGCTGATCCAAGTGGGGGTTTTGTTGTGTTATATACTGTTTGAATTTGGGCAAGTGGATTGGTCCCACTTAGGTTTAAAATGTGGAAAGTAGAGAGTACTATGGGAAAGTTTCTCTTTCATGGGATAGTTGTAAGGTTTAAATTAAGTAATGCATGTAAACTACTTAGCATAGTGCCTGGAATGAGTAACACTTAATAATCACTAAGGGTTGTGGGTGATGAAATATATGACTGATGGATTCATAAATGCCCTGTTCAGTTTCCCCAAATATAATAGACTTTAGTGTGACATCCCCTGCCAAGTGGGATGCCTTGCCAATACTCTTTGACAGAGATGAACCAAAAAATACAGTCCCAAGGAGTGGGGAAAGATGGCATTTGGATGGGATGGGGAGAAATGTCAACTTAAGATTCTGCTATAGATACAAGTGTCTCCTGGGGTCAGCAATGAAATGTTCTACATTTTTAGATAAGAGAAGTAAGATTTCCCCCTGAGAGTCAAAGAATAAAACCAGCACAAAACGAATGATGTTCAAAGACAAATACAACATCTATAAAGAGATGACAAGATTAGCCCATCTCAGTGCAAAATTTGCCTTAAGATATTAATAAAATTTTAAATAAGATGTGTTAATCGGCAAGGAAAGAAAAGGGCTGGTCAGCAGAAAATATGCAGTCAACACTAAATCAAGAGTCACAGAAACAAATGTACAAAGTGTCTGTCTATGAACAGCACAAGACTTGTAAGAGGACTCTGGATTATTGACTTTGTTTTAATGATCTAAACAACATTTTCTTCTAACTCCAAACAGGCTTCACACATTGATTTTGTTCCTTTTTGTCTATAGGAACTGAGTGGTCTAGAGATGTTAAGGCAAGCCATCTGGTCAAACTGAGGAATAAGTTTTGTTTCCTTTTATTACATTTTCCCCAATAGTATCCTTATTTATATGCATCTGTAACTTGGAAAATGTGACTCTAGGTTAACAATATAGTTGTTGATAAGATCAGATTTCTGAGCCTACAAAGCAGATGGACATGAGGCTCAATGAAATGTCATATGACAGACATTTTGGCAACTGGCTGGCTGGGGAAGGCAGATTCACCCTATTTTCATACAAATTATAGGTCAAAATTGAGTCCCATCACAGATGCTCAAAGTATGCTCTGGAACCATTACCAAAAACCCACAATAAGTGATCCTCACTCTGTTTCATCTTGCAGAGTACAGATTCTTCTTTTCTGTGTGTTCACTAAACTATCATAAACACTCCATCTTGCCCCAGCCCCACCCAAATGCCACAGCATCTGCAAGAAAATAGCAAAGTGATCTTGCTTAAGAATAACAGAAAGCCCTCAGTCTGTAAATCACACAGAAATCTGCAGAAATATGCAGAGCAGAGCATATCCAAACCAAGAATGAAAACATAAATTACTCTGTAGAAGAATGCATGTATCTATTATTGCCCATCAGTGTGTTATGCTGTCACATATAAAATTTTCTCAGTCCCACATAGCCACTATGTCATTCAGGCACTCATGCCAATATCCGGGCCACCTCTGTGGCTCTTCAGCATACAGGAGCAGCTGTCTCAGCCCCAGCAGATGGAGTTGCAGGAACCCAGAGCCGTGGCATGACTTATTCATCAGAGGAATCAGTGGGTCCTGTCCATGGTGATGGAGTGGGTGGGCCATATGGAGAGCTGCAAGATTAGCAATAAAAATGGGCCCAATCATTTTTAAGAAATTACTTATGTAGGTGCCTAAAATTTTTTTCAAAAGAAGGTACATAAGAGTATTGTGTTATTCTTTCTTCTCCTGCTGCTTGTCTTGGCAAGATGTATAGTCAGAACATCCAGGTTTAGGTAAAGCAGATAATCAGCTCCAGGGAGAGCCAAAAGCTGGAAACAGCCAAAGATGGGGTCTCTGAGCCTGCAGGGAGCCCCCACTTCTTGATTCCCAAGATCTAGGACTACTCCACTGTTGTGGTCCCTACTTTATGGAGCTCGGTAATCTTTTGAGGTGCTGTACTTCAAGGATTTTTCTCCTCCTGAATGTACCCACCCATACAAGCATGCAGCAGGCTCTGCCTCTCTGCCTCAGAAGAAGAAGTCAGTACAGGCAGAGAGATTTTTTGGCTGTTGTGTCGTCATTGAGGATTTTCCAAGGCTGGTAAAAGAGGTGGAGAGAGAGAGCTTTTCTGGAGGAAACAAGGTGCTTTGGAAGCAACAGGGAGGAGAGAGGAGTTCAGAATCTTTATAGCATGCTGGGAAGAGGAAACCTGACCTCAGAGAGATGCATCTAGGAAAATAAAACCATAAGAGAACCTCACAGAAGTTTCATCTCCCCCCTTGTGGTAATACACATGAATGGACACTTAAGAAAACTCCAGCTAGTCTTAAAGGTTAACTTGCTTTGAGCTTATGCACTCTGCTTGTTGACCTAAGTCCTTTGGTCTGTAGCAGAACATACCTAATTTCCTTGAGATTTGCAGACCCCTGGCCTTGAGGGATGAAGGACCAGACTTTCCCAGAAGATAAAGCCTGGCTATATTTGAAAAGAGCTGCTGCTGATGTCAGCAAGTCTGCTCAGGGTCATGTAGACATAGGAATAACTACCTGGGCACCTGCTTCTCCTGCACATAGCCCCGCCCCCTTTCCCATGCCTTTCCCTTTTCCCTGGACGGGGAAGATGGTTCTTGAGACATTAATCCACCATCATCCCAGATTGCTGGCTTCCTGAATAAAGAAACCTTTCCTTTCCCAGAATGACTTGTCTTTTGAGTACTAATTTTTAGGCAGCAAACCTCCAAGCCTGAGCTCAGAATTGGTTCTCTGTGGAGTAACAGATAACAAAGCCAGGGGAAGAGGACTATAAGTGGAAATCTGAAACTTGAAAAAATCTTAATCAATGCCCAAGAACCTCTCCCCACACATGAGTCCTTTTCAGCCATTCATAACTCATGACCCTACAAACATGGCACATTCCTATTGGCACTCCAAGATTAAATGAAGTACAGTTCCTGCCAAAGCATTGAAGGTTACAGATGACTGATATTCTCCCTTACCTAAATTTAAGAGTTCATCTTTCTTGGGTCAGGAAGAGAACACTTCTTTCTGGTTTATTTCTCTAGCAGGTGAGGAGATATTGGGATGAATGCTGAGGGGGATTTACTTGAGTGGATTTCAGGGACTACCGCTGGATGCTGGATGGAGTTCCTACTATAGAAAGTTATGAGGTATGCAGCCAGAGATCTAGAAAGATTTGGGGAACAACACTATATCAAAGGTTACGCAAAAAAAAAAAAAAAGGTTACCCTAGATGGTCCAATGAAGAGACTTTAAGGAAGGAATCATTTAGAGGTTAGGAGCAGGACCATGGGGCAAAACCAGACATGGTAAATGTACCTGGAGCCAGCAGCAGCAGGAGGCTATATTGTTCTGAGAACCACATGTACAGAACAGTGAAGATAGTAAGGTGTAAGCTGTGGAGAAAGGTCCTTTCATAGGAGCTGTTGCAGATAATACAATTCTTCCCAGAACAAGTTATAGAACAAAGAGGTATTAGGGGAAAAAATAGCTAGTTCCTCACTAGTCTTAACCTCCAATCTCCTTCTGGTGTTTTCTATTGTTGGGAGATAATCAGAAACCCACCAGCCTCATGAAAACCCTCTGGTCTCCTGGTATCAGCCCCATTTAAGTGGGACAGAGGTTGGGGATAAGTCTG
The DNA here is from genome assembly GCA_003697995.1 of Taxidea taxus jeffersonii. Classification (NCBI taxonomy): domain Eukaryota; kingdom Metazoa; phylum Chordata; class Mammalia; order Carnivora; family Mustelidae; genus Taxidea; species Taxidea taxus. The sequence continues at coordinate 8,302 of ML103432.1, forward strand.
GGGTAGGAAACAAAGCACAGCAAAGACAGGTGCTAAGGTCTAAGGTAAGGTGTGCAGTCTAAGCCAAAATCTTCAGTTCCCGTAGGTAGCTAGGGAAGAGAGGCACCAAACCACAGAACCAAGATGGTGTTCCATGGAGCAGGAAAGCAGGTGGATAAGAAGGGCATCTGGAAACTTTTGAGGACTTCAGAGAGCTCTAATCCCATACTGGGCTTGTTGGATGTCATTTTGATTGTACAGTGGAGTCAGTGTATTTTCAGAGAGTTTGAACATTCCGTTTCTCTTATGTGTTGCATTCAAAATAATTGTATTTAAATCTGCTAAACAAACCACTCATGTAACATGGAGTCAAAGACCTGCAACCCTTGTCTTTGTTCTCAGCTAAACTGAGATTTCTCTCCTGTACCCCATGGCCCAGATTAAAAAGATTTTTTTTTTAATTTAGGTCAAATTCACATATTATATTATATTGTTTTCAGGTGTATTTATTTTGGATTTTAAAATGATCATCACGATAATTCTAGTTAACATACATAGTTACAGAATCTTTTGTTGTAATGAGAACTTTTGATATCCATTCCTTTAGCTCTCAGCTTTCTCTTTTGATAAGCAGGAATGGTACAACTAATCTCTAGAAAGTCTTTACAATGTAAATAATGTCCAAAAGTTGTTCTAGCCAAAAAATTTTGTAATCTCTAAAGCAATTCAGTCACAAACAAAAAAGTTTAGTTCTGACCTGATCTTTATTACCCATGAAATGCCAAATTTTATTGAAACAAGAAAGAAAACAAGAGATTCAGTATAAGAGAGGAATAGAGCAAGAGTGATACAGCCCCCAGCTAGAGGCATTCAGGAGCCTTGCTCTCACCCTCCTTCATGTTCCATGGAGGTGAGGGGCAAGGAGACATGCTGTTTAGATCCCCTTCTCCACCACAAAACATACACCTGTCCTATTCATTTTCCAACAGGGTTGTTGTTTTTTTTATTCCAACACTAAATATTCTAAGGGGATCAAGTGAATATGCAGGCTTCTTATCACCTAGCCTCAGAAAACCCAGAACATCATCTCCACCCCATTCTATTGGTAAAGAAAGGTGCTAGGGTCAGCTCAGATTCAAGGGAAAGGGAGGAAGCCCCATCTCTTGAGAGGGGCTTGTATATTGGGAAGAGATAACTTAATGCTCCAACCTAGAGACAAATTAACGTTTCAGGGTTCCAGAATCTAGAGTTTAGAATCAGACAAGTCTGAGTTCAATCCCAGGCTCAATCACTTACCCTTGGGACTTGGGGCAAACTATACAATTCCCATTAGACTGTTTCATCATGTATAAACTGAGAGTAATGATACTACATCTTTCAAAGTGTTGCTGACAGGACTTCCTCTCTGTTTAACGGCTTCTTGTTAAAGATATCTGGCCAGTGGGTTCATGTGCCAGATCCTGTGAGAGGAGAGAGATTGCTTTACTGTGCCACAGAGTGACCAGTTATGGTTGGCAATTTCATTCTTTATAAGTGTTAATCTCCCTGTGCCTTAGTTTTTCTCAACTGTAAAATGTACATAATAATAGTGTTGGCTTCATAGGAACATTGTGAAATGAAGTCTACTTTTTGCATTGCTAGAATATCATTATTGCTCAATAGATATTAGTATCTGTTATTATTCATATGAACTGTCCCTAATCCATGCAATAAAAAAGGAAGATAGGTATTTTGTCCTCATTGAATGCATGAGGAACCTGGAGCTCATGGGAAAAATAAAATTATCTTCCCCAAGGTCACAATGTTAATAAGTTATGAAATTAAACTCAGGTCATGATGATAAGAGGAAAATGAAAGGGAATGTGTGATTTTGGGGGCAGAGAATAGAGCAAGAATAACTGGGTGAAGGAAAGATAGGAGAGTATGGGAAGAGATGAGGAGGGAAGCAAGTAAGTCTCAGAGAATATTGGTGGACTGTGTGCGGCACTGAGGCAGATGCGGACATAGGTAAGAGACAGCTGAAAATCCCAGAGGTTCACAACAGGGAAAAGGTTACATACCTGAAAGGGAAGTCACAGAATAGAAAGAAAAAGAAGGGGAGGAAGATCCTGGAAAGAGTGCTAGAAAAGGCTGAGAGAGGCAGAGAAATCAGGAAAACTATTCATGATGCAGTGTTTCTGTGAAACACATATTTGGCATGGGCTGCTTAAGAAAGTACATCCAAATGTAACTTCTATACTAAGTTAAAATTCATTCACTTACAAGTGTTAGTTTGGGGATGAATAACTTTTCTTTGTAGAACTCAAGTGGTAAAGACCTGGGCTCTCCAGGAAATAATTTGGACAATAATAAAAATTTTAGAAAGGTCATGCACTAAGATTGACTCAGAATTGGAATGCTAATGTGGGATCAGATGGCGCCACAGTTGGGATGTGACTTCAGTCTCATCTGTTTATCTGTCTGCCTGTGAAGCAGCTGGCAGCACACAGGGCCCTGAGCTCAGGGCACTCGCCTGAAGAGACACTAAGAGGAACTGACAAACACAAGACTGAGTATGTCTTCTGGTTCCCAGAAAGATAGATATCTTTGCTGCTTGGGCAGAGAATTACCAACTCAAATATATACACGTGCACATGCATATAGTCAATCTATGTCTTATGTCCAAATTATGGACTAGAAGTTATTAAGATAAAGACAGGCTTCACAAAATTAAAACCTTTTTGCTATGCAGAAGAATTTGTTGAGGGGATTAAAAAACAAGATAAAGATTGGGAGAACATATTTGAAAACCACATATCTGACAAAGATCTCAGGTCTATAAGATATCTAGCCCTTTTATTTTTTTTAATTTCTTTACAGATTTTATTTATTTCTTTGACAGACAGAGATCACAAGTAGGCAGAGAGGCAGGCAGAGAGAGAGGAGGAAGCAGGCTCCCTGCTGAGCAGAGAGCCAGATGTGGGACTTGATCCCAGGACCCTGGGATCATGACCTAAGCCAAAGGCAGAGGCTTAACCCACTGAGCAACCCAGGTGCCTCCAGCCCTTTTAAAACTCAACTGTTAAAACAAACAAACAATTCATTTGGAAAAGGGGCAAAAGACACAAGTACACATTTCACCAGAGATCACATACAGGTTTCAAATAAGTCTGTGAAGAAGTGCTTAACATCATTAGATATTAGGGAGAGGCAAGTTAAAACCAGATGATAAATCGCTACACCAATGAGAAAACTTAAAAAAGAAACAAACCAAAACAAACAAACAAACAACAAAAAACAAAGCACTGCCAATACTAAATGCTGTTGTAGATATAGAGAAACTAGATCATTTATCTATTGCTGGTGTGAATGAAAGTGGTAAAACACTCTTAGTCTGGCAGTTTCTTAAATTAAAAAAAAAAATAATAAACATGCACTAGTCATTGCATTCCTGAGCATTTATCCCAGAGACATGAAAACTTACATCAACATAAAAATCTGGATACAATTCTTACAGGAGCTTATCTGTAATAGCCAAAAACTGAAAATAACCAAACTATTCCTAATAAATGATAGCTAAATAAACTGTGGCACATCCATACTGTGGGTTACAAAACAGCAAAACAAAGAAATGAATACTGACACATACAGCATCTTGGAACAATTTTTAGAGAATTATACCAAATAATAAAGCCAATATTGACGTTTATATGCTATATAATTCCACTTATATAATATTCTCAAAATAACAAAATTATAGACATAGAAAACAGACTGTGGCTGTCACAGCTTAGGGATGGTATGGGGGAATGGGTAGGCATGATTATAAAGGAATAAAACAAAGTGACCTTTGTGATGATGGAGTGGTTCTATATCTTGATTCAGATGGTGGTTACACAAATTTACACATTGAATGAGTAGCATAAAAATAGCATACAGTTTGTACCAATGTTGGTTTTCTGATTTTGATTTTGTACTTAATTATTTAGGATATAATCACTAGGGATGGTTGGGTCATGGGCACATGGGACCTCTCTTTACTGTCTTTGCAACTTCTATAAATCTATAATTATTTCAAGTAGAATTTTTTAAAAGATAAAAGTAGTCAACGAAATATAAAAATGGACAAAAGCCTTGAGAATGTTCCTCATAAAAGAATATTTGAGGGGCTACTGAGCATATGGAAAGAAAAATTTCTACACTGATCATCAAGGAAATGCACATACATATATTTACATATAATATATAGTAAAAATCATTTCATATATATTTGCATTTCCTTGATGATTAACGTGGCAGTATTTCAACCAACTGTTGAAAAAGATGCAAAGCAAATTGAATTCTGACACATTCCTAATGTAAATTTAAACTTGCAAAAATAAATAAGAAATAAATTTGTGCAACCACCTGAAAATGTGTTTGGGAGTGTCTACTAAAATAGAACATTCACATAATCTATGACTGAGCATGTCTATTCCAGAATTTCGCCATTTATACTGGTGACATGTACAAGAATACCTATGGTAGCAATTTTGAAATAATAAAAATTGGAAACAGCTCAAAACCCATCAATATTAACACTGATAACACAGTTTAGTATATTTTTACAGTAGAAAACTACATAACAATAATGAAACACATTTCTATTACATGCAACTATGTGAATGAATCTCACAAAATATTAATATAAAGGAACAGACACAACATAATGTATATTCTATGATTCCATTTGTATAAAGCAAACAAGACACAAAACAATATCTGATGATTCAGTCCAGGGTAATGCTTAACCTTGGAGAGAGGGGTTACTGAGCAGAAGGTGAATGTGGGGATACTGAGGTTCTGGAAAGGTTCCATATCTTGATCGGGGTCAGAGTTACATCATATGGGAACTTCATCCAACTGTGTTCATATTTTTTCCTTCTTGTGTGTTATCTTTTAATACAATGTTAACTTAAATTGAAAGCAGGAGAATTGATGAATTGATTTTTATGTTTTTTTGTGAAGGATACCACAGAAGTATGTAACTTTCTCAGTACCTCGTATCTGTGTGTGTGGGTGTGTGTGAACACTATATTAATGTCTTATGTGAACTTTGACCATCAATTGGTTAAGATGGATCTTTCAGATTCTTCCACTATAAAGTTATTATTTTCTTCTCTGTGATCAATAAAACATCTTCTGGGGAAATACTTTGAGATTATGAAAATATCCTGTTTATCACCATATTGTTTCCTATTTACTTATTTATTTAAGATTTTATTATTTATTTATCTAACAGAGAGAGAGAGCAGAAGCAGAGGGAGCTGGAGTCAGAGGGAGAGGGAAAGGCAGGCTCATCAAGTAAGGAGTCCAATGAAAGGCTCAATCTCAAAACCTGGGATTATGATGTGAGCTGAAGGCAGACACTTCAGGACTAAGCCACTCAGGTGCCCCTTATATTTAAATTGTGTTTTTGTACTAAAAAATCATGATACCTATATTACCACTTTATTATTATTATTCCCGAATTGATATGATTACAACAAAATAAGCAAAAGAAAGAGATTTTAGTTAGTCAATGTAGCTTTATGATGGTGAGTATTTCATATATTTAAAACAGCTCACTGATATCCTCACTCCATTTCAGGGCACCTGGAATCTTCAGGTAGGAAAGTATTGAATTTGTTTCAAACTTCCTCCCTAATTTAATCTTAAATAAAGAAAAACACTTTTAAAGGCTGCTATAAACTGATTTTATAGATAGGCCTCAAAATGACCAACTGGTTTTCTTTGGGCCATGCGATCCCAGATCTTTTTTAAAATGGTGTTTGTTCCATAGACCCTGTCTCCCAAGCATTCAGAGTCTCAATAAATGTCATTCCTTTAACTGTTGACCCATAACTTCCCTCACTGTGACTTCTCTCCATGGACCCAGTTCCAACATGAGCAAGAAGATATCAGTATTTGGAAGCATTTAGAAATTAAAAAATAAAATGTTAATTGGAAAACAAAAATAATTATAACCTTCATTTTTATCCTAGATAAATTGAAGCATCTTAGGAATGATTCTCTATGTTCCATACTTGTCAATAATCCTAAGTAAATATCTTCCCTTTTGGGATGTGAGAAACAGGTACAAATAAATCTGTAATTACAAATAAATCAACAAATAAATATAATCAGATCAAATGCATCAGTGATAGGACAAATATTTTCAAATTAAATGATAAAATAAAGTCCAGATCTATCCTGTTTGCAAGAGAAACACCTAGAACACAATTATATAAAAGAGTTGAAAGCAAGATAATGAGAAAGTCATATCAAGCAATTACTAACAAAAAAAAATACAGGATCAGTTACATCAAAATCAGACAGAATATACTCTAAGACAAAAATATTAATAGGAAGAGAGTGGGCCCCTACAAAATATAAAAGACTCAATTCATCAAAAAGACTCAATGATTCTAAATACATATATGCCAAATAAGATAGCCTAAAATTGTATAAAGAAAATTGATAGAACATCAAAGATAAATCCACTCTTATTCTGTAATGTATCAGTGTATCTCTTTGCATTATTATAGGTCAAGCAGATAATCTAATTAGCAAGTATAGAGAAATTTAAACAAAGAGATTAGCAACCTTAACCTACCAGCCCTAGTAAAATCTCACTTTTCATTTCTATTATTTCATTTTCTTATACTACAAATCTTTCTCTTACTATGACTGTAGTTACAAAAATTTAAAACAAAATATGAGTGAATTGAAACCCATGGTTTATAAAATAGAAATTAAATTGAGTTTATCTCATCTATGGAAGATTTAATATTTGAAAATGTATAAAAATGAATCTAGCATATTAACAAATCAAAAGAAAATAATGAATGTAGAAAATTGAAAAAAAGTAATAATGAAAAATCTTTTAAAAGTAGGAATAGAGGGGCACCTGGGTGGCTCAGTGGGTTAAGCCTCTGCCTTCGGCTCAGGTCATGGTCTCAGGGTCCTGGAATCAAGCCCCGCATCGGGATCCCTGCTCAGGGAACCTGCTTCCTCCTCTCTCTCTGCCTGCCTCTCTGCCTACTTGTAATCTCTGTCTGTCAAATAAATAAATAAAAATCTTTAAAAAAATAAAAGTAGGAATAGAAGATAAAACTTTAATCTGATAATGACTTTCTATTAGAAAAGAAAAATAGAGTGAATATTATCATCATCAAAAAAATAAAAGTAGGAATAGAAGATAAAACTTTAATCCGATAATGACTTTCTATTAGAAAAGAAAAATAGAGTGAATATTATCATCATTATCATATCAAATAGGGAAATATAAAATAACACGCTTGAACGTCAGGACAAAAACAAGAATGTCTTTTTTTTTTAAGGTTTTATTTATTTATTTGACAGACAGAGATCACAAATAGGCACAGATGCAGGCAGAGAAGGGAGGGGGGAAGGGAAGCAGGCTCCCTGCTGAGCAGAGAACCAGATGCAGGGCTAGATCCCAGGACCCTGGGATCATGACCAAAGCTGAAGGCAGAGGCTTTAACCCACTGAGCCACCCAGGCACCCCACAAGAATGTCTTAATAAGACAACATTTTTGACAAAACAAAAACCTAGCTAATAAACTAGTTAATCCACACTATCAAAAGCATGGGCAAATACACCATGGTGTATTTCCATATTGAAATATCAAGATGAATGAACTACAGTGTCATGCTACAATACGGATAAATTACAAAATGTAACAATGAGTAAAACAGAATAAATGATAGGTGTAGATATGCATATATGGAACCTTTTGGAGAATATATATAAATACAAACATTTCCAAATGGTGGCATGAAGAGGTCTATGGAACTATTCCTCACTGAAACAAACATGACTGGTAAAAATTATTAAAGAAACAACCATTTGAAGTGTCTGGAAATTGTCCCAAGAACATACAGCAAATATAGAAATATTTATTCAAGAAAACCTATTAAAACTAGGTAAAAACAGCGAGTCTGTGACACTTGATATAACACTGGTTCACTACTGCCTCTGTCCCCAACTTAGAGTAAGAGACATTCCTATTTGGAAGGGTGTAGCCAAAAACATAGGGTTTTCTCTCCCTCTCAACCCCAGGATGCAGTTGAGGGATTTATTATCTCCCCAAGAGGGCATGCTAGCAACTTCTCGTTCGTCCCCTCTCTACTCCTTGTTGCAGAGTCTAAATCCCAGATGACTGTAGACAAAAGGTCCAGACTCCATTCCAACACTCAGCCTCAATGCAGAGAACAGAGATTCCACCTCAGGTGTTTGAGGCCAAGAGTTCTGTGTCCCAATTTCCCTCTTCTCAGTTCAGTTTTTGGGCAGATGTGCTATGCCAATAGAAGTTTGGGAAGTAGGGGTATCATTTCTGGAGAAACGGGATGCTGTTCCTTTCTCCAGCTCTGGACCAGTGGCTCAGAGAGTTTTCCCAGGAGGAGAGGCAGACCTCAAGAAAACTCTTTACTATTCCCAGAGGAAGTGTCTCTATTTGAAACAGACTGTGGGGAAGTTCAAACCAAAAGGCATTCCCTAAAGCATTTTCAAGGTAAACAATTAAGAAGAGGCTGGTAACTCCATGAGAGTAACAATCTCAACTATAAACCAGTTAATTTACCAAAAAGAACCAGGGAAAAAGTTAAGATGAGCCCTCTTGCAGTCTGAATGAACTTCAAAAATCTGTCTGCAAGAATTACCTCTGCAAAGAGCTCCAAATTTAATTGTATTTAACTTTTGAGCAAGGGCATTCTAGAAAACAATAGAGCAAGGCAGAAACCAGTGAACTCTAATAGCCAAATATGATGCCAATATTCCAATGCCATCCACGATTACGTGCGTGCCCAAGGCTGTGCTTTCTGAAGAGTGACTTCACATGTTTCACACTGTGGGGAAATATATTTCACCAAACTAATTGTGCCATTATTAAAATAATAAATAGAAAAATAACAATAAGCCCGGCTCAGAGAAGAAAGGATCAGTATACAGAATTGTTGCAAAATACTATCTAAAGTGTTCAATTTTCAACAACAACAACAAAACATAAGACTTGGAAAGTATAGTTCATATACCAGGGAAAAATATAATCAATACAAACTGCCTGAGAGAATAAATAGATATCAGATCTAACAGAAAAATACTTCTTTTCATTATAAGAATGCTCACAGAAGTAAAGGAAAGCATAATTAGAGAAATAAGATAAGTAAGGTATATTAACATTTCATCAAGTACAGAATATCAATTAAGATATAGGAATTATAAAAGAAAAAACAAATTCTGGGGTGGAAAAGTACTGAAATGAAAAATTCCATTGAGGGTGTAAATAGTATATTTGAATTATCTGAAGAAAAAAAATAGTGAATTTGAAGATAGATCTATAGGGATTATGCAATCCAAAGAGAAGATTTTTAAAAACGAGAGTGAACAGAACCTGTGACACCATTAAATGTATCAATATACATGTAATGAGAGTATCAAAAGGAGAAAAGAGAGAGAACAAGAAGAAAAATATTCAAAGAAGTAATGACTGAAAACCACTAATGTACACATTCAAGAAGCTAATAACTGACGAGTAGGATAAGTGCAAGAAAGATACCCACCTAGACACATCAGAGTAAAAATGTTGAAAGACAAAGAGGAATCTCAAAACAACAGCAGAAAAATGACACCTCATAAGCATTGAGGACCCCAATACTACTAAAAGCTGACTATTTATTAAAAACAATGAAACAAGATGGGATTGGGAGGAAGACAAACCAAAAGAGACTCTTAATGTCATAAAACAAACTGAGGGGGGTGGGGGGGAGGGGGGTTGGGAGAGGGTGGTGGGGTTACATTATATGTTTAAATAAAGCTTAAATTAAAAAAATAAAAATAAAAAAAAATAAAAAAACAATTGAGCCCGGAAGGCAGTGCAATGACATATTCAAAGTGCTAGAAGAAAAATCATTAACTAAGAATCTTTTACCCAGCAAAACTGTTGAAAAATGAAGGTAAAATAAAAATAGTCCTAGATAAAAAGAAAGTGAAAGAATTCATTGCGTATAGATCCACGTCACAAGAAACACAATAGAAGTTCATGCTGATAATAGATAACCTCATGACAGTAATTTAAATCCATATTAAAAAAAAAAGAAAACAAAGAGCACAGGCAAAAGCAATTATAAAAGGCTATAATTCCATATTTATTCTATATTCTATTAACCTATTTAAAAATAAATTGTATTAAAGTACTATATAATATATATACCAATAAATGGTTTGGATGTACATAACATGTGATTCAAAAGGAATTTATTGGGATGCCTGGGTGGCTCAGTAGTTTAAGCCTCTGCCTTCAGCTCATGTCATGAACTCAGGGTCCTGGGATAGAGCCCCACATCAGGCTCTCTGCTCAGCAGGGAGCCTGTGTCCCCCCTCTCTCTCTACCTGCCTTTCTGCCTACTTATGATGCCTCTCTTTCTCTGTCAAATAAATAAATAAAATCTTTAAAAAAATTTATCAGGATACTTGCTTACTCAGGTAAGGGCATCACTCATTATAGTGTAGCAGAGCAGGGTTCATTATAGGAAGTATACTTGGAAGGAGAGACTGGGTATTGTATACCATTTGCCTTACCACTCCCTTCCTTAAGCCATCTTTATTAGTGACATCTTCATTGTCTCAGTCACTCAACTTCAAAACATTGGAGCTTCTTTCAACATGTCCTTCTGGGGGACATACCATATACCATAGTATTATTAATTAAGGGCAAAGAACTCAGAGTAAGAAAGTTATGGAGTTGGATCCCACACACTAGTGTACATCTAACTCTACCACATAGTGGTCACCATCAGTGACCTTGCATATGTAATGTCTCTGAATCTCAGTTTAACCAACTGAAAACAAACATATTGGTTATTCCTACCTATAAGAGAGTCATTGCAAACTGTGAGGCAGTATTGAGTGCCCCACACAGATGATGTAAAATGGTACCTATGTAAAGTAACAAGTTGACCTCTGAGAAGAAGATAAAATACCTGGCACAAGAGAAGCACTTAAAATATTATCTATAGTCATTTTCCTTCTTCTGAATCTTCCTTAGTATTTTGCTCAGTTAGTTGTATTTGGTCAGTGCATCTACTTGGTTCGAGTTAGAAGGAATCTTGAAGGTCACCTAAATCAAGCTTGGTGGACATTTGGCAGATGTGTCCATGACAGACATTAATAATCAACTGTAGCACTTTTTCCTAAATTGCTGAGAGGTCAGAGTCCTTGTCAACACAGGATTTCAAACAGCTCTACTAATGCATTAGAGTTCACTTTAGGGTAAAATCTGTTTACTCTTTTTGCCATTGGCTGAATTTCACCCTTGGTCCTTTGTCCTGTGTGTTGTCTTCCAAGAGGCAGACCCTATACCTGGGTCTCTTCTAGGGAAGCCTCTCCTCTAGCCGTGCCTGGAATGATTTGCAATGCAAATTATGGGACACCCTCAGCTGTCAGCTCCGACAGATAAGTAAAATTAAATAGTCTTGGTGGCCTTGACATAGCCAATCTTTCCACAAATCAAGTGACTGCCATTTCCTCATGCTCCCAGGTGTTATTATGCTATAAGGAAACAAATTTACCTTTATTTTGTCTATTCTGAACTTATTTGGAAAGACGCTACCTTTTTAACAATAACACTGTTTTACACAGCTTAATGAAGTACAATTAATTGACATAAAATTAGTTGCATAAAGTTAAAATGTACAAGTTGATGAGTTTTTACATGTGTATAAGCCCATGAGACCATCACCACAATCAGGATAATGAACCTATCTCTCACTCCCATGCCCCTTGGTAATCCCTTCTGTCTGCCCTTCTCCCTCCACAAGCAACTACTTACCTTCTTTCTGTCACTGTTGATTATTGTACATTTCCCAGAGTTTTATATAAATGAATGATAGGGTATATAATCTTTTGTTTTTGGTCTGGCTTCTTTCACTCAACACAGTTATTTTAAGATACACCCATGTTCTAGTCTGCATCAATAATTTCTTTTTTTTTTTTAATTGTTGAGTAGTATTTCATTGTGTGAACTTATCACAATTTTAGTCCCAACATTTTATTGGACATATCTTAACTGGATACATGCCCCTAAGTGGATATTTTAGATGAAAGTCTGTTCAGAGCCATATGTGCTCAAAGCTGGGGCTGGTGTTGGACCGAAAGGATAGTAAATTATAGTCCATGGAGAACAATGGTTCCTGGCATGGCTCTCTCAGCTGCCAATATGAAGCACAATGTTTATTCTGAATTTCATTAGTTAAAATGTTTTTAAATAGTTGCCAAAAGGAATGTAATGTTCTGCGGAGGTTCAGCTATCTTCACCACCATGGTGGAATGAATGATTCAGAAAGGCAAGTGAAGTTGGGCCATGTTAATTGGCTTCTGTGTCATGTTACAGATCAGCCACAAGTTACTTGTGTTCTAAACAAAAACAATTAAGAAGTCTCTGCAGAAATATAATTAATGCAAGTATTGTACCTGCTGAAATAATATATTTACTATATTGTCTCAACTAATCATAGACTATCCTTATTAAGCGATTATAGCAATTTACTGAACACCAGATTTCCAGCAGTACCTACACAGTACCGAGGACTTGTGCAAAGCTTTTTCATGTTTCTAACTCTCAGAGTGATTGCACGCTTTTGGGGGCTTTATTCTCTAGTTAGGATTTATCACTTTATGTTTCCTTGCAAAAATTAGAACATATATCAAGTCTGCAAGTTCTTCACCAGCTTTAAATGCTTTTGATTACAATGTTCCTTATAAGGCTTTGAGGTGATTGGAGAGGGAGGAAAAAAAAAAACAAACAAGCAAACTGTGAGAGGCCTAAATTTGGGCATGTTCAGAGAAGTACCCTTGAGAAATGAGTGCACTTTCCAGACAAAGGCCCCTGAACATTGTCACCCCCAGCTCGCCTGGGACTCCAACCATCAGAACACTGACTTCAAAGAGGAAAAAAGAAAATAGAAGAAAAACCCATACCTCCTGGGTCATCATTTTGCAATGATGAACTGGCTAATGAGTGTCATCAATTCATTCAAGATTAGTTACTGAATAAAAAAATTAAAATACTGTAAATTGTTCAGCTCATACATGAAAGAACTTGATAGATGCCTTCTAAAACTTGTCAATAATTCTATAAATATACATTAAATTACCAATTATGAGCTGTAAAGCTAAAAGATGTTTTAAATTAATAACACAACAAATTTTAATCAATCATGTTAGGAAAACAACTGGCTTGTCATCCTAGTTTGGTTATAAGAAATGCTATTATGAAATCATTGTCAGGGAAAGAGGAAACCAACCAGCATGCACCAAAAGAAATTACAATATAAAGGTTACCAGGCAGTGAGTTAATAGCAAAATTAAGCTGTTTTCCTGAAACTCATGATATTCATGGTAGCTGTCAGGTTTTAAGATACATGATTTGTTGTTAGTTTCTTCTCTCATCAAAATAGAGCTTTTCTTTATTAAGGAAGATGCTCAAGTTGGAGAAATTTCAGATCCCACAAAATATGTGCCACTGCTGGCTTTCAATCTCTTATTTTGCTAAAAGTAATGACATTATATACTAAGTCACACTCAAACAATATAAACAGTCTACTTGCACCAATTCATATAAGTATATTTAACATGAATAGGAAAAAGATACCAGAAAGAAAGAACAATCTTTAACATAAGATTCATGAAAACAAAACAAAAATAAATGTATGCTGCCCTCATTTTCTTCTCATTTTGCTGGGGAACTACAACACAGATGATGTCTTCACATTCTGGGCAAATTTTCTCATGAGCATTATTGCCCATGAAGCAGAAGGCAAACACAGCACCCTACACCTGGGTTGATCTGTCCATATACCATATGGACATATATCTGTCCATATACCATATACCAACAGGCTTCAGGACCAGAGTCCCACCTGGCCCCAGCATGGCCCCAACTCAAGGCTGGTCTCGCATCCCTCCTTTTCAGGGGGACCCAGATGCAAGACCTTATTATTGGCATCCAGATGGTAGATGCATCCTGCATTTTGGGCTTACGGAATAATAGTTCTTTCCTTCTGGGAAGGTACTTTTATGATTAAATAAGGGACCAGATCATCTCCAGGAGTCACATGCTGAAAAACTGAACTCTCCTTTTAGCCCCATTTTAGTTTAGTACACAAGCTGATCAGTCAGTGTCCTTACGGAACCTCAGGAACTGATAATGATATGACTATTATTTGCTTTATTCTTGGGCGCTGACAGTGTGATCTAAGTGAGCATGTGCCCTAGTTACCATGTCTACTGTAGGGGCAGGTACAATAACTTGCCCTTTGTTTGGGAGGTCAACTACCATGGAACCAGAATCCACCCTTTACAGGAAGCTCCCAGAGGTGGCTGGTTTTGCTAACCAGTGGAGTGGATGAAAGGAAGGATCTCTGATTGGTGATCTTGGTGCTTCTCAAGAGGGCTGGGTTGTTTAGTGTATTGTGGACACCATGCCTTTGGTGGATATGGTTTGCAAACCTATAGCCCTGGGGGCTGCATGTCCTTAACCACCCTGATCCAGCCACTAGGTAAAGAATTCTTAGTAGACATCCTGTAGATGGTGCAACAAATTCTCCATTTGGGATACAGTTGTATTTGCCTTGGATGAACTTTTATCCAATATCATATTTACATTATCACATGCTGGGTTAGTATGACTATTTTAAGATAGATCAACATATCTTTAAAACATTTCTCAATGCAATTGTGAATCTGGTAAATATTGACAAATATAACCTATATAAGCAAAGCTCTTAGAGGTTCTCAAAGATTTTTAAATGAAAAAGGATCCTAAGCTGGACATGTCTGTGTACTGCCATGCTATGGAGAGCTCCATATGCTCCAAGATTTCTGTACATCTCCTTTCCCTGAGAGGTTTCTGAAGCTCTCAGCACAGAGTCTACTGAGTAGTGACATTCTATATACATATATATGTATGTATGTATATACATATATATAGATATATATAATCAGGTTTCATTATTGGTTGCTGTTTCTTCACATTATTCACTGATGAGGTGGCTCCCATCAGAGTGAGCAGAATAAGAAACAGTTGCAGAGAACCGAACTAGCATCCAAAGTCATTCAGGATATGTCCTTGAATGTCATTCATTCCATTCAAGGGATGGAACTGAGATTCCAACCTCAGCTTGTCTGACTCTAAAGGTGATAGAAACAATATTTTAGGGGAACCTGGGTGGCTCAGTGGGTTAAAGCCTCTGCCTCCGGCTCAGGTCATGATCCCAGGATTCTGGGATCGAGCCGCATTGGGCTCTCTGCTCAGTGGGCAGCCTGCTTCCCTTCCTCTCTCTCTCTGTCTGCCTCTCTGTCTATTTGTGATTTCTGTCTGTCAAATAAATAAATAAAATCTTAAAAAAAAAGAAACACTATTTTGTAATTGGACAAATCTCTCTAATCCATGAAGCTACACTTCATGGATTACATACACACTACATTTCACATTACATACACACTACATTATATGCCATGTTTTAACACATAAACATATACACAATAAGCAACAAGGATGTGAACTCTAATTAAAGACACTAAACTGATAATTTGTCCTGGGAACACAAGCATATGCTAGGTGCTATTTTTGTACAATACACACTCCACGTGGCTTCTGGTAAGGTATTTAAGGTCAGGGCTGAATGGTGAAGAATTATGGATGTGAACTGAGGGCAGGAGATTAGGTTTGTGCTCTACCAAGTGAAATATGAAATTGAAAAGTTCTTTAAGGACACAAAAGCTTTACTGGATAGAATATTAAGGAACAAAAAGGTCAACATCAGGTATGGATATTGAGTTATTGCATCCAGCATGTGGAAGGATGGGAAATAATTCATAGAGTGAAATATCTACATTCGTCTCTAAGGGCATAGCTGTTGATTAAAAAAAAAAAAAAAGTCAAGATGGTCTGATTGTTTGTATTACTAGGAGTCACTTAAAGGATGGGTGAGCCCAGGCAAAACCTGGCTAGAAATTTCTTAGTTTCAGTAGTAGCAGCAACAATTTTGTCCTGTCTTTGTCTCTTGGCCTCTTTAGAAGAACGATAAGTCAGGAGAAAAGCAAAGCAAACTTCTCATAGTGCTTATTTTTCTGGGAGTAGGGATGGGATGCCCAACGCCTCCACCTCCAAAGGCAGATTGTATGCCAGGGGTAAAGAATAAAACAGAGATCAAGAGGCAATGATATGGGTCTAGAGATTGCCTAGGAATCTCCATTCATCTGGGAGTGAGGTTACTCAAACCTGGGGCCCACAGTCATGGAGGAGCTGAGGTAGGCAGTTAGTGTAAAGGCATGTGTTGCTCCTCCCTAACAAATGGTCGTGTGTGAGGCCAACTTCCTTCAGGCAGAGTGGGGGTCTCTATACATAATTAGTGGGTTTGATGTGTGTTCAAATGCATATATATACATACATGTACACTTGCATACACACATACACAATTGAAAAAGAAAGAATTTCAGAGCAAAGTATCGCCCAGGAGAGGTCTGGAAGGAAAAACACTCTTTCTGGGGTGTCTGTTCTCTTCACAGTGTTCAAAGAAAGGGTGAACACTGAGCATATACCACCCTCCACAGCCTGCGTCTGGTCCTGAAGCAAACCTGTCGTGACTCTGCCAGACCCCAGATCTGGGGATCCAAGTGTATAGACTGTTGGCACAACTGTGTGTATGTTCTTGTGACATATATAACAAAGACTCTTCCTGCCTCTGTTTTGACTGACACATTTAAATGGCTCCATCAGGCATACAATTCATGTGGAACTTACAGAGGAAGCTGACAGAACTTTTTAGAACCCTTCAGTGGAGAGAGAATTAAAAGGCAGTTAATAGTAACCATTAGATTGTTCTCAGTAATTAGGAGTCTCTCTCTCTCTCTCTCTCTTTCTCTTTTTCCCACTTGCTTGTTTGTTTTGTTTCTTAAATTCCATATATGAGTAAAATCATATGGTATCTGTTTTACTTAGCATTATACTCTCAAGTTCCAACCATGTCATTAAAATGGCAAGATTTCATTCTTTTTTAATGGCTGGATAACATCCCATTGTGTGTGTGTGTGTGTGTGTGTGTGTGTGTGTGTGTGTGTATCACATCTTCTTTATCCATTAATCAGTCGATGGACAGCAGAGCACCAGGTGTCGTATGGAACTATTGAATCACTATATTGTATACCTGAAATTAATATAGCACTCTGTGAACAAACTGTACTTAAAATAAAAACTTAAAAAAAAAACCAAAGCAATCAATGTGTGGGGTGTGGGTGACGGGCCTCTCTGGAGATACTTCTTTGGAGAGGTCGGCTACCCATCAACGGCCACCAGTGTGTCCCCTCCCCCAGGGAACCACTGGAGGGTTTGAAATATGTTTCCTGATGCCTAGTGACACCAGTGGTCTGTCTGGAAAATCTATCAGGTTTTAGATGGCTCATAGCTTTTGTGACAAGGGCCAGGAGCCAGATGCCTCATGGAGCATCATCTGAGATTGTTGTGGCAAAGGGTAGGGTTTGTGTGCTTCCTGAGATCCAGCCAAGGGCTCTGCAGGAGAGGGAGCAAGCATGGAGCATTGAGGGTCTTGTCTGGAGGGTTCCCACCTGAGTCCAGGGGGCCCCCACATGCAAGAGGACCAAGAGGACAACACCCTGGGAACACATGAAGGCATCAGAAGCAGCCAGCCAAGAAAAATGTCTCTGTTTCATCTTGGGGACTCCAGAGGGAACAGGGCCAACAGGAAACCTGCAAAGGCCTAAGAGAATCCTCCCATAAAATAAAGAATACCTGAGGGGTGCCTGGGTGGCTCAGTTCTTGAGCATCTGCCTTTGGCTTGGGTCATGATCCCAGGGTCCTGGGATTGACCCCGGTATTGGGCTCCCTGCTCAGCAGGAAGCCTGTTTCTCCCTCTCCCATTCCCCTGCTTGTGTTCCCTCTCCTACTGTATTTTTCTCTATCAAATGATTAATTAAAATATTGGGGGAAAAAGAAGAAGAAGAAGAAGAAGAAGAAGAAGAAGAAGAAGAAGAAGAAGAAGAAGAAGAAGA
>ML103432.1:26468-64592 GCA_003697995.1 Taxidea taxus jeffersonii
AGAAATAAAGGAACTCTTGAAATATCTGCTAGGACCAGAAAGCTTGAAATCAGCTAAATTTGATATTAAATCAAATGGGGAGTTTTGACTTCTACCTTGAACTGAAAGTTCTAATTTCTGAAATGATCTTTGTTTGTGGCTAAAATAACCCTAGACTTTATAATACAAAAGGCCAGCTGAAAATCCCTGGACTGGTGAGAGGTTTTCCCTAAGAGTAAATGAATATTACCCCTACTGAGAAGAATCTGAGAAGACAGGGAGAGGAGGAGAAGAATGGTTTCGATTACAGCTCCTTCAAAGTTTCCAGCTTGTTCAAAATCCTGGTTTTACTTTAATTTCTAAAACAATCAGCAGACAAGCCAGCAAATCTAGGCACTCAAAGATGTGTTTCCTGCTTTACTTTAGTTTATTTTTTATTAACCTTCTGATATTTTAGGCTTCTGCTTTTTTTATTTTTTTTAAGATTTTATTTTTTATTTATTTGACAGAGAGAATACAAGTGGGCAGGGTAGCAGGCAGAGAGAGAAGGGGAAGCAGGCTCCCCACTGAGCAGAGAGCCCAATACGGGACTCGATCCCAAGACCCTGGGATCATGACCTGAACCAAAGGCAGAGGCTTTAACCCACTGAGCCACCCAGGCGCCCCTAGGCATCTGCTTTTAACCTTCTTTCTGTACTTTTACTATTTTTATTATTATTATTAAAATATTTTAAAAATCCTTTCCTTTTAATCACTTCTGACATTGGTTTAATCACTTTTACTTTCCATACCTCAGTTTTCTATCTTTTTAAGTTATATTTTAGAACTATAATTTTATATATATAATTTATTTTCAGTGTTCTAGAATTCATTGTTTATGTACCACACCCAGTGCTCCATGCAATATGTGCCCTCCATAATACCCACCAACAGGCTCACCCAACCTCCCACCCCCACCCTTCCAAAACCCTCAGATTGTTTTTCAGAGTCCACAGTCTCTCATGGTTCATCTCTACCTCCAGTTTCTCCCAACTCACTTCTCCTCTCCATCTCCCCATGTCCTCTGTGTTATTTCTTATGCTCCACAAATAAGTGAAACCCTATGATAATTGACTCTCTCTGCTTGACTTATTTCACTCAGCATAATTTCTTCCAGTCCGGTCCATGCTGATACAAAAGTTGGGTATTCATCCTTTCTGATGGAGGCATAATACTCCATTGTATATATGGACCACATCTTCCTTATCCATTCATCCTTTGAAGGGCATCTTGATTCTTTCCACAGTTTGGTGACCGCAGTCATTACTGCTATGAACATTGGGGTGCAGATGGCCCTTCTTTTCACTACATCTCTATCTTTGTGGTAAATACCCAGTAGTGCAATTGCAGGGTCATAAGGAAGCTCTATTTTTAATTTTTTAAGGAATCTCCACACTGTTCTCTAAAGTAGCTGCACCAACTTGCATTCCCACCAACAGTGCTACCTTTTAGTTTTATTTATAATGTTTGTCTATGGTTTGCTTTTATTTTATTTGCAAGCTATGGGCTTTGGTGTGAAGTGCTAGGCAGAGGATGGGGGGCAGAGTTTGAAGAGACAGGACTTCAGAGAAAAGAGAGTGGGCCTATTTTTTTCCTGTTAGCCACTCCTAAAGAGAGCCTGCTGGGATACTTGGCTGTAATGTGACCCTGGATGAGTTTTTTACAATCCCAATGTGTCCAGTTTAAAGGATGATGAGAGAAGTTCTGCAGGGCTTGGAATTCTACTTCTGCCAGTTACTAACTGAGCAACACTGGGTGGTAATTGAGACATAGTGAAGTTAAGCTTAATTTTCTTATATGGAAATTGAAGGATGTAACACCACTTTACAGGGGTGTTGTGAAGCACAGGACTGTTTTGGGTATAGGCTAAACAATCAGTTATTAGATGTCTGAACAATAGTGGCAACACTGTGAAAGTGCAAAGCTCTACATACATGCTTACCTGAATATATTTCTTCTAATCTCTGTAGAAATGCAAACAAGAGCTTCAACACATTCATTCTATATATTAACCTTTAACTGAGACTTTGGGCACCACCCTGGTCTGACAGGGAAGGTGTAAAATTAAAATGAGATCCCTGGGGTACCTAGGTGGCTCAGTCAGTTAAATATCTGATTGTGGATTTCTGCTCAGGTCATGATCTCAGGGTTGTGAGGTCAAGCCCCTCATCAGGCTCTGTGCTGGATGTGGACCCTGCTTAAGATTCTCCCTCTCTTTCTTTCCCTCATATTAATTAATTAATTAATTAGTTAGTTAATTAATCCCTAAAACCAGTGACCCGGTGACCCTGTTTATTCAATCATTAAAAAAACAGTCTACATGACAAGGTCTGATCTACCTGGTGCTGAGAATTTACTCTTGAAAGAGCAGGCATGAGCTTGGTTCTGCTGTTGTGGAACTTGTGGGTCAAAAAGTATGATCAGCTCTGGGAGAAGGAAATGGTGGGATTAGCAGAGAGTCATTCTATATTTAAGGACTCTTTCTTCCCTTTTTATAACTTTGTGTTGTCTGCTTCAAGGGCACTTACACCAAATGAAGGGACAACTCCATAGCGTGATACATCATACTTGGCCTGGAAGTGCTATTCCTGCACATTTTCCTTGACTGTCACGACTCCCCTGGTGGTCTACCTCCTCTGGTCATGATGGATCAGGAGGGATGAGGGATCCCAACTAGATATCCTTGCCCCCCCTCAATCCCTCACCCACCCAAGTTTCTCTCTTTCTGTGTCCTTAGGGGCAACTCAACATTAGGGAGGGTGCCTGACCTACCTGGGTATCCCCACTTATCTTTGACCTGCAGTGCATCCTTTCTTTTCCATCCTCATCAGCAAGGAGGGTTACTAATGCCTCAGAACATCTGAGGACAGATGCCTCTGGAACATCTCCAATGTCAAATTTTAAGTTCTCTCTACCAGTGGTTCATCACAAACTCCCCTGCTTGATATATAAGAAATCCCTTTTCTCTTTCTATAGTTGGCTCAAGTCTATGATTTCAGTAGACTAGAGACTTCAAAAAAAAATCTAATTGCATAACCAACACTGATCCATAACTCTATTGTTTTGTTGACTAATATCCACTCTTATGCTGAAACAATGAAATTCATTCATTCAGTGGTGGAGGACTCATAGTGCATTATATAATAAAGCATATGAAAAACACATAGGTGTTAACAATTTTGACAATACTGTATCCATTGCATAACATAAAAGCTAAAATAGCAGAAAATGGAATTGTTAGCTGAAACTCAGAGATCGAAAATATGTATTGAATATGAATCTGTATTGTAAATACAGATTCAGTATGTGAGGGAAGAAAAATAGATTTAAAAAACTCTCTAGAAATAGCTTTGAAAATCTTAGGAAATAAATGTAATAATAGTTTTAGAAAAATATCAAACAAAAGCAATAAACTGGAAAAATAAACAACACAATAAGTCTTCAAAACAGATACGGTTAAAGATGTCGTGCCTAGAACTGGTTGAGAAGTTCAAAAAGATAAAGACACATCTACCAGGATTTTGACACCCAGGAAAGACTGAAGGAATCAGTGCCTTTGTGGTTGATAAAACATCAGCTTCCTTGTCATAGTAAGATCAAGTTGATGAGAGAACAAGTGTTCCAGGAGGTCACACACCTACAGATTTTTGCAAGACTCCTGCTGTCAAACAGCAGAGGGCGAGCTGTGTCCATACAGAGACCAGAGAGCTGGGTATGGCAGAAAGGCTAAGCCCTCCAAAGCCTTGAGTTCTTGACCAGGTTTCCGATAAAGAGCTGAGTAACGCTGGTATAGTCTTCCTATCTCTGAGTCAACCTGTTCCTATCTGTGCATCTATTGATGGGCATGATAAATCTGCCAAACTAACAGTGTTTAATGAGGATTAACTGGGATCATGAGGGAATGCTTTGCAAACTCCATGTACATGGAGTTAATTGGAGCACCAGGACCCAGACACGTCAGGAAAGAGGGAAATGTACTTATATTTGGATCAAGAAATGGTATTTGGTTACTCCTGCCCTTATTTTCCCTTTTGGACCAAGCAGTGGGGAACACCCAGTATTGCTGCTGAGATAGGCAGAGCAGGTAGAGATGATGGATAGGAGGTGACCAGGCAGATGGAGAGGCTGGGTGTGTCACTGCCAGCTATTAATGGCTGACGGAGGGGTGAAGCCTGCAAAGGAGGAATATGTATCTTAAAAATAATAAGAGAAAGCTAATAATTACTAAGACTGTGTCTACTTGAAACCAAGAAATGGTGTGAGAAAGATTAGAGCCTCCCAATGAGACTGGAAAGGTTCTCTGCCAGAGCATTAGTTTGAATGACCAGGTACAGAGCTGATATGAGGCTGGAACCAACTATGTGGCAAACAGTCAAAGGTCCAAAAAAGAGCACAGATAGGAATATACCTGTTTCACAAGAAGTTCATGTGCAATGCTCAGCAATATTGGTGGTTTTGGTGGTAGCAGTAGTACATAAGGAAATACATGTTAGAAAAAGACAACAGGCCTAAAATGGATTCACTTATGGTCAGCTCATCACCAAACCAAGACTTAATTACAGCTTTGCCTTTCCTAGAAATGGACTCTTAAACCAGTCTGTCAGGAATTGCCTGGTCAGCAGGAGCAGGTAATCTGCCTGACAGACCCTTGCCATCCCCTAAAGGAAAATGACCAAGCAATAACCAATCCACTTTTTTGCCCAGTGTAACTTCCTTGTTCCTGCTCACCCCTGCCTATTAAAACCTTTTATATTTTACAGCTCATCAGAGCTCCTTTCTATCTGTTAGATTAATTGCTGCTTGATTCGTGAATCATTGAGTAAAGCCAATGAGATCCTTAGAATTTACTCAGCAAAATTTTTAACAGATTTAACATGCAAAAGCCTTTATTTTTGAAACTTTGCAATTCAGTCAAAAGCATAAATGTAAAACAAACAAACAAACAAACTAAAAATGGCCATAAAAAACAAGAACCCCAACATTACTGTTAGTGCTTCTGTTAACAAATTTTGAACCTGTTTGTGGATAAGTTGTATTCAAGGTTCTTGTTGGGTCCATGGTCAAAGGAACGAGACTGATACAAAGAGAAAGTCAAGCAAAGCTTTATTTCGTGCCAAGCATCGAGAATCAAACTGACTGGCCGGAGCCATCTCTTACAAAGAGGCGACCCCTCCCTGCCTTACAGACTAACTTTTATAGAGCAAAGGCCATGTGGTTGAGCCTAGCCACACATAGGTGGCCAATGAGATTGTAACACACAGAGAAAGCTGCACAGTCATGCTAGGTCACACACGGGTGGCCAATTGAATTTCAATTTACCCTAGTAGATATTTGAACTAGCCTATCACCTTGGTCAGAATTGGTGCCCAAAAGGGGGGACCCACACTCCTTGGTAGCTAGGGAGACAGTATGCATGCCCCACTGATTGGATGTCTCCACCTGGCCTGACCTGCCCTTGTATCTGGGATTTGTTACCTGGGACTGATTTTCCAGACTTGCTTTTAAGTAAGTCCCGGGGGGGGGGTGGGCAGGGTCAGTTTAAGTTTTACTGCATAAACAACAAAATGGCTGTTCAACCGAAATGGAGATGTTTTGGCTAAATAGGCCCTTACTGTTCTCAGTGCAGCTGAGTAAGTATGAGATATTCACAGTATAATCACTACTACTTTGCTTTTAAATGACCTCTACATAATAAGTATACAAACCAATTTGATACATATGACAGTTTATAGTCATTAGTTAAAATAATTTCTTTGTATAGTTCTCCCCATTCTAGTGCCCTTTCCAAGTTCATCATTCTCACAGGACCGTGGTGAGTGTATGTGGAAGTATGTGGTAGAAGGAGAAACTGAGGCAGAGGTGGGGCTTTTATCATTCCTCACAAAAACTGGTTTATGGTATGAGCAGAATGTGTATTCCAACTTGTTCTTATTTAAGCTGGGTACCTTCCTACTCATTTATAACCAACACTCTTGGCATCTGGGTAATACCATGCTTTTTATAAAATCAGTGAGACTGTTGGGCATGAATAACATGCAACCTATGTACACATTTTTATAGAATTTTGGACAATTTGGGTTGTGAGGGAGGAAAGAAAATTACTCAGCCCTTCAAGATTCTTCTAACTGGACTAAGAATCAAATTGACATGAGACAGATTAACAGAAAAAAAAAAAAACAACTTAATTTTGTATGCATGGGAAGTCCTCACAGACATGGGCATTCCAAAGACAAGCAAATTGAGGTACATATGTCATCTTGAATTAAGGAGAAGAGAGTAGGGGTTTAGAACTTCATAAGAAAATACTGCAATTCATAGGAAGATGAAAGAGAGTACATGTTTGATAAACACATGTTTGCTGCACAGAAGCAGTAGGACAAAGAGAAACTTTGATCCAACAGGCCTTGCTAGGTTCATCCGATTAACATGCCCCGTTCATAGTATAATGTTGTCTGTGGTGCTAGCTCTCTTCCTGAAGCAGGTCCGTCTAAATTATTTTATGCAGTTGTGGGGATGAGATTGCAGCTTCTTTCTGAGTCTTTGAGCCTGATTGTTTTTTTAGCTTAGCACAATCTGCATGTCAAAGTGGAGGGTCTGCCCTTGGCCCTTACAGAGACAATGAGGAATCCATGGCTAGGTTCTTCTATTATTTTTCCATTTCACAAGTCAAGTCAATCCCTCAAAATGCACCCAGAGGCCTTGTGCTCTTTTCATTTTTTTAAGGCTATTTTCTGTCAAGAGCTAATTCCCAAGGATGTTTTTAACATGCCAAAAATACAGCAGTTTTATTAACCATTGAATGTATGTGCTTGTTGTGGAAAATTGTCAACAGAGCAATTATTCCCTCACATAGTTGTTTTCATTCTTCCGGAGTCTGATGTGAGTCTCAGAGCCCCTGTGATGTTCAGGACAAGCCTCATATGCCATCACGATTCAGCATCTGGTCAACTCTTCCTCATTCACATTTCCCCCAGGGGAGTCGAAGTGGTCATCTCCTTATGGAGTCTATTGCAAAACTCCTTCATGCCTCCCCACGTGGTTCTGATTCATTAAAGTCCTGTCCAGCTTCAGAAAGTCTTTTTTATTGAAAGGATAGGGCTAAGTTCTCTATCTTTGTATCACAATCCGTTTTTCAATTTATTTCAGTAAGGCAATACAGTTAAACTGTATTTGTGTCATGGCTTGTTAGCAAGTACAAAAGGATACATCTTAGCAGAAGTGGTGAATTAAAGACTTAACACAAAGGCTAAAATTTGATATGTTTCAAGCTGTACAGTAGAATACATTTGCTAACATTGGATAGTAAAGAATTTTGTAAAGAAGACAGAAAAAGAGCACACCATAAGAAAAAACAAGAAACAGACTCTTAACTATAGAGCACAAACTGATGGTTACTGGAGAGAAGGGGAGTGGGGGATGGCTGAAACAGGCGGTGGGGATTAAGGAGTGCACTTTTGTTTGAGCACTAGGTGATGTAGGGTGATGTTCCTTACATCAGTATATTGTATCCCTGACACTAATATTACACCACATGTTAACTAATTGGAATTAAAAATAAAAGAGCAAACCATAGAAAAATCATTGTTAAGTTAGACTGCATTAAAATTAAGAACATCTATTCTTCTAATGACCTCATAAACAAAGACATAATCTCTCTTTTCAGGAAGTTTATATTCTAGAGGACAGGAGATAAACATAAACCAACAAACAAAAATAGGAATCATCCACATGCAGAAAGTGATGTGTGCTGAAAGGATATCTAATGGGAAGGTGGCACAGGGAAGCATCAAAGGAATACAGAATGGGGTGAGTTTTCTCTCATATACCCTTCTAAGTTATCTTTCTGCTTGAATCAATCTGAGACTTCAGGCTTTCTCTGAATATTGACATTGAGTCAGAAACCTTCCTAGGTTACTTTTATTTGATAATCTCATCACTGTAGCCTAGAGCAGCTGCTTCATAAACATTTGTCTTTTGGATTATTCTTTTTGCATTCCCTTCCTGATTCAGTTTCCTTCTTGGTTTGCTAAGTTTCTAGATGAAAAAAAGGAAAATGCTACGCAGCCACTCTCCACATTTTCTCCCTCCACAAGGAAAATCAATATCCTGACTCCCCTGACTATAGTCCAGTGTTTGTAAACTTTCTATAAATGAGATTATTTGATGTGTATTTTTATGAGATTTTATTTATTCGAAAGAGAGAGAGAAAACAGGGGAAGGGTCAGAGGGAGAGGGAGAGAAGATTCCAAGCAGTCTTGCCTCTGAGCTCAGAGCCTGACGTTGGGCTTGATCTCATGACTTTGGGATCATGACCTGAGCCAAACTAGGAATCAAACACTTAACTGACGGAGACACCCAGTGATGAATCTGGCTTCATTATATCTGTGAAGTTTATCTAGTTATCGCATATATTGCTAATATATTCTATTTGTTATGCCAGCATTCTTCTGTATGAATAAACCATATTTTTAAATTAATTCCACTCTTGATGTATAAGTGCATTTTCCTCAATTTCTTGTTATTAAGAGTGCTACTACAAACATTATTGTTCAAGTCATAAAGACCTGACAAATAAATCTCTGTGCTATGAGGTATATGTAAGTTTAGATTAAATAAATACTGTTCACCAGTTTTCCAAAATGTTGACCAATTTGCATTCACAAGCAGTGTGAGTTCTTGATCTGCACCTTTTCACAAACATATGGTGTGATTCAGACATTAGCTGTGTTTTGTTTTGGCTATTCTGGTAAATGTCTAATGACATCTCATTTTTCTTTTGGTCTGCATTTCCCTTAGGACTATTGTTATCAGCATTCTGGACAATTTCTTTTATCAGGTGCTTGCTCAGGTCTTTCAATCATTTTTTTGTCTGTCTTTTTTTATTAGTTTATAAAGATTTTTAGCCTGCCTTCTTGGCCTCATTCTTCCACTCAGCAGTTTGTCTTTTCACCCATTTTGTGGCGTTTTGATGAACAAACTGCTAAAGAAACAGTCTAATTTAATGATCCTTTCTTTTATTGCTGGTAAAGGTTTTTGTTCATGTTTTCAAAATCCTTCCTTCACTCAAGTGATCAAAATATTCTTTTACATTAACTTCCAAAAGCTGTTTTTCCAAGTTATTTTTTAAGGAGAGAGAATATTATTTTATTTTTCCTTTCTATAAGTATGTGTATCTATCTTGAACATAAGAAGACAGAAGAATAAAAAGAAATGTTTATGTTCTATATGCCACACACTCCTGGAAACAACAGCTAAGATTACAACTCAACTGGAACCATTGCATAAACTATTGTTCAGGCACATTTTGAAAACCAAAGTGGAAATATGTTAAGAAGTAGAGAGGTCTCAGTATTTTACAAAAAGAGCAGTGAAATAAGTTCCTTCAGAAATAGAAAGACCAGTCAGCATATCATCAAGATAATCTCTAGGCAACCAAAATCAGTCAACTTAAAGCATGCCTTACGTTGGAAAAGCTGAGAGTTTTGCTTATCAAAATTGAACAGAGCCTGACAAGTATGCCGGCACTTGTGGAAAAAAATGCTTTTCAAAACATGTGTATATACACATACACCATGGTCTATTGTCAGAGTTTCTACTAAGTTATTTTTTCCTTTTTGTTACACAAAACAAGGAGGTAGACCAGACAAAGAAGCTAGCTTTCCTGTCTCATTATTTCTGTCCACAGTTTACATTTGAGATACTGTGTCTATGAGTGTCCAAGACTGTTTTCCTTCTGAAGTAAATATGTAGGCAAGGGTTTGGTTGTAAACAGACAGCTTGGCTGGGGATCCCAAGAAGTTCTTTCAGGGTTGAGGACAAGTGAGACCGGGATGGGAAGCCAACCAATAAGGCTGCATTATCCAGAAAGTTATAGCTATGAGCCCCTGAAGCTTAATTCCTATTGGAAAATTTAGGAATCAGTGTGGAACATGAGTTCCACATCTCAGAGTTATTTTCTCTTGGGGGCATAAGAGCTGAGGCATCTATCCACCAAATCCCTCAGTCATGGGGGGAGGGCTGCTGAGGGGAAGGTATTGATTCTCTCACAGATTTTGCTTGCTGTGGGCACAGGTGACTGGCTGCCAGAGAAAGTCATTTGACCTCTAGAAGTCTGGCTGCCAGGCTCCTTAATGGCAAAGCCTGTGGGGACCTGGTGATACTATAGCATCTGCTGAAGTAAAGGGGTCTGTGAAGGAATGGATGAGGCTACTGGAAGGACTGTTAACTACCTTAGAGCACCTTTGTGGTGACCCGCAACAGTGGCAAATCATGGACTTGCCACAAAAAGGAAGAGGATCATGGGTGGATGTTTTTCAGAGAGATTTCTGCTGGACTGTGACAATTTTCAGAGCCCAGATGACAAGAGCCTCTTCAGGACAGCCTCCAGGCAAGCTCTCCAGGTGAGCTTTTGTGGTCACAGTTAGGTATAAGTCCTGAGAGATGGAGGGCTTCAGCTCTAAGTGGCCAAGATATATGCCTACAGTAGGTAAAATTCTTTACAACAGAATAAACCACTGTCTGATGCACCAACTGGATTAACATGAGAGACAGAATGTTTGAGTGGAAAAAACTCTGCACATGAAGGAATACACAGTATATGACTCAATTTATATTAAGTTCATAAGAATCAAGCAATATGGATAGAAGCCAGAATTACTTTAAGAGGACAGGGATAGTGTGCAGGAAGGGTCTTGTCTCTTTGTTGACATATTTAATTTGTATATTTAGCAAAAAAAAAAAGGAAGAAATAAAAATAAACCAAAAAACAAGTGTTTATTAAGTAAAATCATGGTCTTTCCATCCCTCTCCCCAGAATGCCTGTTGCACTCGGGCAGTAAGGATCAAGGAAGCAAACACACGTAAGTTCCAAGTGCATTGATCTGGGTGTGAAGGAGCTGGGACTCAGCCCCAAATCTCCCACAGGCTCCTTCTCTTCCCAGACAAGCACCACTATTTCCCTGAACAAGGAGGTCCTTCCTCCTCCCAATCCCACCACCAATAGAGGTTATCCTGTGACTTGCCTTGACCAACAGGATCTCATGGAATGGACATCTGCTTGCTCTGGCATCAGCCCTGAGAACCCTGGAAGCAACTACTTCCATCTCCATACTCTGTGGGAAAAACAACCACTGTGCTCTAAGGGCACTCAGGCTAGACTTCTGAGGGATGAGACACTTTGAGGAAAGAAAAAGACTCATGAAGGACCAAGAAGGTGGCAGTCACCTGAGCAGAGTCTTCTTGGGCCCTCTAGGTCAGAGAGCTACTGAATACAACCAAGTGAGTGGTCCAAGCTGGTGCCATAAGGAGAGGAGAACTGCCAAGCTAAGTCCTGCCTGAGGTACTGACCCACTGAATTATGTGGAACAACACATTGTTGCTGTGTTAATCTACGAAGTTCTATAGTGGATTGTGATGCATTACATAAATTGGAAAAATGACAAAATATAGAGGCAAAGTATATGTAGGCACACCCTAGAGATACTGTGGGTTTAGTTCCAGACTACTGTGACAAAGTAAATACTGCTGTGGAAAGAGTCAGATGAACTGTTTGGTTTCCCAGTGCATATAAATGTTATATTGCACTATACTATAGTCCATTAAGTGTGCAATAAATAGCATTATGTCTAAAACTGAAATGTATATACCTTAATTAAAAAATAGTTTATTGCTAAAAACTGCTAACCAGCATCTGGGTTTCCAGCAAGTTGTAATCACTGATCACAGATCACCTTAACAAATATAATAATAAACTAAAAAGTTTAAAATACTCTGAGAATTAACAAAATGAGACACAACGACATAAAGTGGGTAAATGCTGTTGAAAAAAGGATGTCAGTGGACTTCCTCAATGCAGGGTTACCACAGATCTTCAATTCGTAAAAAACACAGTGTCTCTGAAGCACTGTAAAGCAAAATGCAAGAAAATAAAGTATGCCTGCATCTACTGTTCATTACACTCCTAACTTGCTTCTTCTAACACTGGTCTTTCTAGCTTGCTCTTGGTGTACTCCCAGATGGGCCTATTTCTTTTCCACTATTGTCCTTCTGGCCTTTGAGGCTAATTCACCTCCAGTTCTGCCTCAGCAACAAGGGGAATAGGCTGTGCTCAGTGGTCTATTGGCCACCACGCATAGATTTTGTCTTTACTAAACAGTGTCCTGGGGCCTCAGCTTCCATTCCTCTAATGCTTCTTCAGCTAACCTGCCCTGTAGAGCTGGCTCCTCTACCAGTTACCCTCCACCACTCTTGAAAGGAGGGCCCTGAGTATCTTAACTCTGGAGGTCACTGGTTAAACCTACATTTCCTTCTCCCACTGCTTCCCTCAGACCATGTCCTGGCAACTATTGCATAACAGGCACTGAGTTAATTAAAAATAAATAAATAAATGCTTTAGACACATAGAAGAGTTCCTTGCATATGGTTGTTGGAATATAAATATGGAAAACATTAAAAATAAAACTTGTCCCTCAACAACACCAAAAAAATTCCCTATTTCTCTCTATGAAGCTATGTTAATGTTACTCTATGTCGTGAAATGTTTTTCTTTCTTTCCAATATTTTCATATTTAAAAGCTTCTCATTCTTAAAACTAGACCTAAAATGACCCATTCTAATGAAACTATCTCAATTTTCTAGCTGGAAGTTATTCCTCTCCTTTTAACTTCCCTGAGCTTTGTATCTGCACGGTTTCAAAATCACCCATTTATGTTTTTCTACATTCAGGCAGTTCACTCATTAATTTACTTGTTCATTCATTCAACACATACTTATTAAGTGCTTAATATGTGCCAGGCAATTCCATTCACAGTTACTTTTCAATGCATGAAAACGTTAAAGAGGCCTTTGTTATAACTTTAGAAGTATTAAAATTCACCAAATTGGCCAAGGAAAATGTCAGCAAGCTATAGTCCAATCACTCAAGGACACCCTCTGTTTCCCAGACAACTTCAGCTCCTTTATTTCTACTGTTCCCTTAGCCCAGAATGTCCCTGCCCCACCAAGCTTCCCGCCCCTCCTCCTCTGTGCCCTGCATTGCTTCCTGAGAAATTTCTCTCCAAGACGACCAGCTCTAATGTCATTTTCTCTCTGAAGCCTTTCTTAATCCTAGTTGTTTTACAAATAAATACCATGTTGGCATATCATATTTTGTACTGATGTTTAGGAGGGCATCACTTTCTGTCTTGTGGGGCCTTCCCTAGGAATCTCTCAAGGTTTGCTACTTGGATTTTAGATTCTTATAGAGAAGTGCAAGGCTTTCAGCTTTCAGGTCTCCCCTCACACCTTTTCTTAACTAAATATAAGATGTAGTATTTTAAAAAAGTAAAGTTAGAAGAGATAACAGAATTGACTACACACTCACTGGAAGGGCACAAATGGAAAAGAGAGTAGTCCACATTAAAAGGTGGCAAGAATGCAGAAGGTGGCAAGAATGGGACTCTCCTCCATTACCAGTGAGAATGCGAGATGGTAGAGCTGCTTTAGAAAAGAAATTGGCTATTTCTTATAAAATTAAATTTATGCCTACCATAAGACTCAGTCCTTCTACTCCTTGGTAATTACAGAAAGGAAATGAAAGCAAATGTCCACACAAAAACTGTACACAAATGTCCATAGTAGCTTTTTCCATAATAGTCCCAAACTGGAGACAACTCACAATTCATCAACTAGTGAATGAGTAAACAAATTGCATATCCATACAAGAGAATCTTTCTTAGCAATAAAAAGGGGCACAACTACTGATATGCACAACAACACAAAAATGTGCATGTCACATGATTCCATGTATATGAAATTGTAAGTTGGGGGAAACTGGAGGGGGAGATGAACCATGAGAGATTGTGGACTCTGAGAAACAAACTGAGGGTTTGGGAGGGGAGGGGGGTAGGGGGTTGGGTGCACCTGGTGGTGGGTATTGTGGAGGGCACGTATTGCATGGAGCACTGGGTGTGGTGCATAAACAATGAATTCTGGAACACTGAAAGGAAATAAAAAATAAAAAAAAGAATGATAAAAAATTTAAGTCTAATCTATAGTGGAAATAAAATAAGATATGTTGTTACCTGGGCTTGGGAGTAGGGAGGGAATTAACCGCAAAGTGGCAAAAGAACATTTTGGGATGATGTATCTTGACTGTGTGGTGGTGGGTACACAGATACCATTAGTTTAAACTCATCAAGCTATTTCTTTAAAATTAGGGTTTTTTATTCTGTGTAAATGTTACCTCAATACAGTTGATTTAAAGAAAGTGCCTTGGGTGGGGTTGCCATTTTGCAGGCTCTCAGCTCAATTACCTGCAGACTCTCAGCTGAATAACCTGTGACTTAATGGAGCTCCTGAGAACCTGGGATTTGAGGGCAAAATAGGACTAAATATACTGTCCCAGTCTATGCTAGGTCCTCATTTAAATTTTTACAGCTGCCTTGTGAGGTGCTTTCCAGAGTGGAATCTGAAGTTAAGAGTTTCAGTATCTATTCTACATGAGTAAGTAGTATATTCAGCATTCTTTTTAGTATGTTTTACTTAAATTCAACTAATTAACATACAATATATTACTAGTTTCAGAGGTAGAGGTCAGTGATTCATCAGTTGTATATAACACCTGTGCTCTTTATATCACGTGCCTATCTTAATGTCCACCACCCAGTTACCCCAATCCCCACCCACCACCCCTCCAGCAAACCTCAGTTTGTTTCCTATAGTGAAGAGTCTTTTATGATTTGTCTCCCTCTCTGATCTTGCCTTATTTCATTTTTCCTTCCCCTCCCCTAAGATCCTGTTTTGTTCCTTAAATTCCACATATGAGGGAAATCATATGATAATTATCTTTCTCTGATTGACTTATAAATGGATTAAAAAGAAGTGATACATCTGTCTATATATCTATCATCTATCTATCATCTATTATCTATCTATATCTACATACACACAATGGAATATTAGTCATCAAAAGAAATGAAATCTTACCATTTGCAACAATGTGGAAGGAGAGAGTATTATGCTAATGAAATAAGCCAATAAGTGTATTCAGGTTTTATACCAGGAGTTTGCTCCAACACAAATCTCTTGCTTTTACTTAGTTGAGTCCACTGTCTCTGGAAGAGGGTGGTATAGTGACAGGTGCAGAGGGAAAACATCCACCAGAGGGTGTCTTTACTGCTCTCCTCTGCAGTTAATTACATGGGAAGGAAGGTGTATGAAGAGCAATGCTTATGTGAGAAACTAGCATTTTTGTTGGCTTTACCCCAGACAACACAGGACCTAGAATCCAAGTGGGGTAATGTGGATGAAGCTAATGGAAAAGACCTTTTCATGGATCCATTGCAAAATAACCCTACATGGGAGACCTTGGACATATATTGGGTACTTAATAAACAGAATAAATGAATGATCAAATGAGCTGACTAGAATAGGAAAATAAGTATAGGCAGTAAGATCAAAGAATTTATAGAGGTTTAGAGAAGTCACCACCCTATAGGACAATTCAGAGATTTGTGGGGCTGCCCTACACATGGACCACACAGTGGCCTGTGGCAGAGAGGTACAGCCTGGCTGAGATGGAGGAACACCCTGCCTCCATCCCATGGAAAAGAGAAAATATTTGCCAAAACTGAATGAACAAATATGAAGCAAAGTCCCCCACCCCAACCTAGTTCTTACTGTTTGAGTTAATCACAAATAAATTTCATAATAACTTTTTAGAAATAGGAAGTATGGTTTATCATTCAGTTTTAGAATCCTTTCCAAAAAAGAGCTGTGGAAGGCCTAGGGGGTTATTACACATTCTAGCTGTCAGGTACACAGAATGCCACATCCTTCCTTTTAACGACACATATCTCAAGAATTATACCCAAAAGTATAAAATAAAAGTTAACTTCTTGTCCTAAGGAAATAGGTTATTCCCTGAGAAACAGGGATGGCAGCAAAGTAACTGTAAAACCCACACTGTCTGCTGGAAGAGCAATTAAAAATTACTTTGGAGATAGAAAAAGTAGCATGTGTCCAAAATTCCAAAGCATTCTTTTCCCTAGTATTTTACATTTGGAACATGCCTTATCATTGCTCTATGCATTTTTTTTTGGAGACTATCTTTTTTTCTTAGTTTATTCTCCTGAAAATCTGTAAGTACATTACATTACATTACATTTTCCCGAAAATCTGTAAGTACATTACATTACATTACATTACATCACATTACATTAGGAGGGAGCCCAAGAAATGAAGGAATAAGATCCACAACAGCCATCAGGCACAATGCTGGGGTTTCTGCCATGCTTTGTCCCCTTCTCATCTGACATCTCCCTCTCTCCCCTTTCTGCAGCAAAATATAGGAAATCATGCTTGTAAAACAAGCTTCTTGAAAGACATTTAATCACAAGGCAAAAGAGGGAAATTAAATTTGGGACAAAAGACTTAACATTTAATTTTTTTTTTCCTCTTGGAAAGCACCTCTAGGGGTCTGAAAAGATCCTCAGGGTGGATCTAAGGCCTGCTTTGGTGAATAAGTTTGACCCCAAGCACAGCACCACTACCTTATTAATTAGGTCACAGGGGACAGTATTTCACTCATATTTTACTGTCCCTGGTAGGGAAGGAGACCTTAGAGAAAGAGTGAGAGAAGTCATCTGGAAAAAAGCAGGGGAGTGTAGAGGACCCTAGCAACATAGCGACAGGTGGGTGTCAGGGAGAATATAAGTGGCAGGGGCCTAGAGGCTATGGTATTAGATAGTGGTTTCATTCATTAAAAATATCGTGCTTTCTTTTTATTTTTTTAAAGACTTTACTTATTTTTATTTATTTGTCAGAGAGAGAGAGAGTGCAAGCAAGGGGAACAGCAGACAGAGGGAGAAACAGGCTCTTCACTGATTAGGGAGCCCAATGTAGGAATCAATTCCAGGGCCCCTATGTTCTCTTTCAAACAATGTATGAATAAAGACATGCTTCCTTCCTTCCTTCCTTCCTTCCTTCCTACCTTCCTTCCTTTTTCTTTCTTTCTTTCTTTTCTTTTTTTTGTAGGTCAGTTTGGGAAGTATTTTTATCTTTTTTTTTTAAGATTTTATTTATTTATTTGACAGAGGTCACAAGTAGGCAGAGAGGCAGAGAGAGGAGGAAGCAGGCTTCCTCCGCAGAGCAGAGAGCCCGATATGGGGCTCGATCCCACAACCCTGGGATCATGACCCGAGTGGAAGGCAGCGGCTTTAACCCACTGAGCCACCCAGGCGCCCTTATTGTTATCTTTTTTATTTTAATTATGTTCACTTAGCCACTGTATAGTAGTACATCAATAGTTTTTGATGTAGTGTTCAATGATTCATTAGTTATTTATAACACACAGTGCTCATCACAACACATCCCCTCCTTAATACCCACCACCCTGTAACCTCCTACTTCTCCCCCCTCCCCTCTGAACCCTCAGTTATTTCTTGGGGCCCAGAGTCTCTCATGGTTTTTCTCCCTCTCTGATTTCTCCCCCTTCAGATTTCCTTCCCTTCCCCTATGGTTCTCTGTTCTATTGCTTATGTTCCACACATGAGTGAAACCATATGATAATTGTCTTCCTCTATTTGACTTACTTCACTTAGCATTATCCCCTCCAGTTCCAACCATGTCAATGCAAATGGTGGGTATTCACCATTTCTGATGGCTGAATAATATTCCATTGTATATATGAACCATTCTTTATCTATTCATCTCCTAAAGGGCATCTTGGCTCCTTCCACAGTTTGGCTATTGTGTACATGGCTGCCATGAACATTGGGGTGCATGTGCCCCTTCTTTTCACTACATCTGTATCTTTGGGGTAAATACCTAGTAGTGCGATTGCTGGGTCATAACATAACTCTATTCTTAACATCTTGAGGAACCTCCATACTGTTTGCCAGAGTGGCTGTACCAGCTTGCATTCCCACCAACAATGTAAGAGGGTTCCCCCTTTCTCTACAGCCTTTCTAACATTTGTTGTTTCCTAGTTTGTTAATTTCTCCCATTCTGACTGGTGTGAGGTTGTATCTCATTGTGGTTTTTGATATGCATTTCCCTGATGGCTAGTGATGTTGAGCATATTACCATGTGTCTGTTAGCCATTTGTACATCTTCTTTGGAGAAGTGTTTGTTCATGTCTTCCACCCATTTTTGACAGAGTTATTTGTTTTTTTAACTGTTGAATTTGAGAAGTTCTTTATAGATCTTGGATATCAGCCCTTTACTTGTAATGCCATTTGCAAATATCTTCTCCCATTCCCTGGGGTATGTCTTTGTTTTGTTGACTGTTTCTTTTGCTGTGCAGAAGTTATTATCTTAATGAAGTCTCAAAAGTTCTTTTTTTTTTTTTTTTTTTTTTTGCTTTATGTTTCCCTTGCTTTGGAGATGTGTCTTGAAAGAAATTGCTGTGGCTGATGTTGAAGAGGTTATTGCCTGTGTTTTCCTCTAGGATTTTGATGTATTCCTGTCTCACTTTGAGGTTTTTCATCCATTTTGAGTCTATCTTTGTATGTGATGTAAGAGAATGGTCCAGTTTCATTCTTCTATATGTAACTGTCCAATTTTCCCCAGCACCACTTATTGAAGAGATGGTCTTTTTTCCATTGGGTATGTTTTTTCCTAATTTGTCAAAGATTAGTTGACCGTAGAGTTGAGGGTCCATTTCTGGGGTCTCTATTCTGTTCCATTGATCTGTGTCTGTTTTCTGTGACAATACCATACTGTCTTGGTGATCCAGCTTTGTAATATAGCTTGAAATCAGGCAGTGTAATGACCCTAGCTTTGTTTTTCTTTTCATAATTTTCTTGGTGATTTGGGGTGTTTTCTGGTTCCATACAAATTTTAAGATTGTTTGTTCCAGCTCTGTGGCAAATGCCAAACGTATTTTTTTTCAAAGATTTTATTTATTTATTTGACAGACAGAGATTACAAGTAGGTGGAGAGGCAGGCAGAGAGAGAGGAGGAAGCAGGCTCCCTGCTGAGAAGAGGGCCTGATGCAGGGCTTCATCCCATGACCCTGAGACCATGACCTGAGCTGAAGGCAGAGGCTTTAACCCACTGAGCCACCCAGGTGCCCCCAAAATGCCAAAGGTATTTTAATAGAGATGGCGCTGAAAGTGTAAATAGCTCTGGGGAGGATAAACATTTTAACAATGTTTATTCTTGCAATTCATGAGCATGGAATGTTTTTCCATCCTTTCATGTCTTCTTCAATTTCTTTCATAAGTTTTCTGTAGTTTCTAGAGTATAGATAATTAACCTCTTTGGTTAGGTTTATTCCTAGGTATCTTATGGTTTTTGTTGCTATTGTGAATTGAATCAATTACTTAATTTTTCTTTCTATAGTTATATTGTTAATATATAGAAAAACAACTGATTTCTGTGCATTGATTTTGTATATGGCCACATTGCTGGATTGTTATATGAGTTCTAGTAATTTGAGGGTGGAATCTTTTGGGTTTTCCACATAAAGTACTATGTCATCTGCAAAAGGAAGAGTTTGACTTCTTCTTTGCCAATTTAGATACTTTTATTTTTTGTTGTTGTTGTTGTTGTTTTCTGATGGCTGAGTTTAGGACTTCTGGCACTATGTTGAACAACAGTGGTGATAGTGGGCATCCCTGTCATGTTCTTGACCTTAAGGGAAAAACTCTCAGTTTTTCCCCATTGATAATGATATTCACTGTGAGCCTTTTATAAATGGTTTGTATAACATTGAGGAATGTTCCCTCTACTCTACACTCTGAAGAGTTTTAAGCAAGAATGGATGTTGTATTTTGTCAAATGCTTTTTCTGCATCAATTGAGAGGATAATATAGTTCTTGTCTTTTCTTTTATTGATGTGTTCTATACATTGATTAATTTGTGAATGTTGAGCCACCCTTGCACCCCAGGCATAAAACCCACTTGGTTGTGGTGAATAATCCTTTTAATGTACTGTTGGATGCTATTAGTTAGAATCCTATTGAGCATTTTGGCATCCATGTTCATCAGGGATATTGGTCTGTAATTCTCCTTTTAGATGGAGTTTTGCATCGTTTTGGGATCAAGGCAATGCTGGCCTCAGAGAAGGAGTTAGAAAGTTTTCCTTCCATTTCTATTTTTTGGGAACAGCTTTAGAAGAATAGGCATTACTTCTTCTTTAAATGTTTGACAGAATTCTCCTGGAAAACCATCTGGCCCTGGATGTTTGTTCTTTTAGGAGGCTTTTAATTACTCTTTCAATTTCATTACTGGTTATTCATCTATTAGATTGTCTATTTCTTCTTGTTTCAGTCTTGGTAGTTTCTAAGTTTCCAGGAAGGCATCCATTTCTTCCAGGTTGCTCAATTTGTTGGCATATAGTTGTTGGTAATAATTTCTAATAATTGCTTCTCTTTCCTTGATTTTAATCATGATCTCTCCCCCTTCATTCATGATTTTATTAATTTGAGTCCTTTCTCTTTTCTTTTGGATAAGTTTGGCGAGTGGTTTATTGATCTCATTATCAAGGCTCTTATTTTTTTGTTGATCTTCTGTTTAGATGATCTGTCTAATTCTGTAAGTGGAGTGTTAAACTATCTTACTATTAATGTATTATTGTTGATCTGATTCTTTATTTTGGTTAATAGCTGGCTTATGTAGTTGGCTGTTCCCATGTTGGGGACATAGGTATTTATAATGATTAGATTTTCTTGTTGGATAGATCCTTTAAGAAAGATATAGTGTCCCTCTGGATATCTTATTACTGTCTTTGGTTTAAATTCTAACTTGTTTGATATAAGAATTCCTACACCAGCTTTCTTTTGAGGTCCACTGGCATAATAAATGCTTCTTTGTCCCCTCACTTTCAGTTTGGAGGTGACTTTAGTTTCAAAATGAGTCTCTGGCATACAGCATATGGAAGGGTCCTATCTTTGTATCCAATCTCAACCTTGTGGCATTTCACAGGAGCAGTTAGTCAGTTCATGTCGAGAGTTACTACTGAAAGATATGTATTTATCACCATCCTATTGTCAGTAGAGTCCCTGTTTCAATGGATTGTCTCTGTTAAAAAACCCAGAATCCATTACTCTTGTTTTTTTTTTTTTTTTTTTTTTCTTTTATAGAACCCCTCTTAGTATTTCTTGCAGGGCTGTGGTCATGTATTCTTTCAGTTCCTGCCAGTCCTGGACCTCAATGTGGGCAAGGTAGGATGTTTCAGTTCTTCCTGGATATATTTTGTTCTCTTTGTTAGATGACACTACTTCCCAGAGTTACAAGGAAATTATAACTGGTGTATAGTATATATATTATAACTGGTGTGTATATATTATAACTTATACACACACACCAGTTATAATATATACACACCAGTTATAATATATATTATATATGTATATATTATATATAGTATTGAATAGGGAAAAATTTATATTTTATATTATATATATGTATATGTACATATATATAGTATTGAATAGGGACAAAGGACTACATTGAAGTTTATATCAATATAAATCTATCTATCTATCATCTATGTGTGTCTATGAAAAAGTACAAGTTAAAAAGTTACTATGGAAAATGTTATATTAAACATCTAGTTGATATGGGAAATAAGTTAATTTTTTTTAGTGAGTAGAAACATGAGGAAGAATAAAAAGAAAAAAAAGTTGTATCTGAGAAATACTCAAGCCTTGAGGCAACACCTGGAGCTCAATATGCTATTTTCCCCTGGTGTTGGGGTTTTACAGTTTTATGGGGACCCTAGGATTGTCGTCCTCTTGTTCTTCCAGCTTGTCTTCTGGGATAGAGGCCTGCCAGACTATTTTTCAGGCAACATTGCTTGAGCAGAGTTGCCCTGTCCCCTATTACGGGACTGAGCTCCTTGGAAACCAGTTTTTTTGGCTTTTGTTCTCTAGCTGCATTTGTTCTATTATGGATTTTTTTTACCTTTTTGGAGGATCAGAGGAATGGACAATGTCCCCACCCAGACCTCTGCTCCAGGGCAGAGAAGTCACAGTCTGTTCTTCTCTGAAACCTACATAACACATAGTTTCCCTTTCTGTAAGCACAGTGGAAAAACACAGCCTCCCTCAGGTGATGCATGCCCCCAGTGACCCTCTCAGTGATCCACTCAGGCCCCTGCTTGTCTTTGCCCTTAGTGTTTCTAAAACCATGAGTGGTCCCACTTTTGTGCTTTGGTATTATATCACTTTCCAGGTGCCAGCTTCTAGTGGCTCCCTAATCCTTCTGCTTATCCTCCAATATCTGTCTGTAGAATCACAACTCCATCCTTCATACTTCCTGACTGCTGACCCTCTGCCCACAGAGATCTAGACATATGTTCTTACATCTCAAGTTGATTTCATAGGTGTTCAGAATGGCTTGGTAGATAGATATTCAACTAAATTCGGGGGACTGGTTGAAACAGAGTTCCCCACTCCTCCACCATCTTGCCCAATTCTGCTTTATGCAATTTTAATGACAATTTGGATGTCAGTTCAATATTCCAAAGTATTGTTTGTGGAATGTGGAATGAATAAATGGTCAAAGGTAGGGGGACCACTTGTCCATAGCAGGCTTAGGGAATGGATCAAGTCCTAGACAAGGCTAGAGGACACCTACAGGCAGATAGAGGCCTGTGGAAAGGTAAAGTCACCAAGATGCTGTCTGCAAATATAAGAATCACTTATACTTCAGAGGAGGGTTGCTTCGCAATCTGGAAAAGGGAGCTCCTCTTCAAAGCCACTAGCTATATGTAACTGAGTGACATGGTCAAATACAGAACCATGGATACCTGTGGACAACACTCATCTAAATAGGGAGAGTCACATTCAGATTGTTACCATGCAGCATGTTGACAAGTTTAATAAGTTTTGAAGGTTTTCAAGAGACACTTTATAAAACTTCTCCAATTTTGCTTGTTATAGTCTCAGGGGGCTAAGCAAATCATGTCTTCAGAATGATGCTGTGTCTGGAGGGACATTTGTTACTAGTGCCTTCAAGGAGCATGCCCCAGATTGGGACAGTGAGCATTCACTGGAAAGGTAATCCATGGATCTAGCATATCTCATGGAGAGACAGCCCCAGGAGCTTCAGGTATCTCTCCTGGAGAACAGTCTACTCTGGAATGCTTCCAGAAGGATGACTGCAAAGAAACCACACGTCTAAGGATGCTCATCAATTTGTTTTTCCTTCTCCAAGTGGTTGTGGCTTTAACAAAAGTCTGGAACCTTTGATTAGCTATTGCATTCAAATGTGAGTTTTCCTGAGTAGCTCACACATGTCCTGCAATGGCAAACATTAGAGACCCTAGAAAATTGGCTGTTAAAAGTTATCCTTTACTCAGATTCAGTTCCATGGACAGAGGCCCAGGAGTGTGATTCAGACACCAGCAGCTGGCCCTTGCCCTTGGGAGGATCCAGTGACTGGCCTTATTTCAGGCAGTGGTGGGATTCCTGAAGAGCTGTGTACACTGTAGAGAACAAAGCCTTTGAAATGATTCTCTTTAAAGAAATTGTAGGAGCACCTGGTGGCTGAATTGGTTAAGCGTTTGCCTTTGGCTCAGGTCATGATCATAGGAAATTATTCTCTTTAAATAAATTGTAGGGGCACCTGGTGGCTGAATTGGTTAAGCATTTGTCTTTGGCTTGGGTCATGACCATTGGGTCCTAGGATCTAGCCTTGCATCAGGCTCCCTGCTCAGTGGAGAGTCTGCTTCTCCTTCTCACACTCCCCTTATCCCCTCCTGTGCTCACTCACACTCTCTATCTCTCTCAAATAAATAAGTAAATTCAATCTTAAAAAAATAAAGAAATTGTATATATTGGATAATTGCCTCTTACTTTATTGAATATGTTGAAATCCCTCCTCTACTACTAGGTGTAAGCTCTAGGTACTTCAGGACACCAATGTGCCCTGATGTTGGCCAATAGTTCTTGCCTCATCTCTTCCTGTCCTTTCTGGACCACCCCAAAATGCTGCCTGGAAGCAAGACTCTCTTTCCATTCCTGCCCCCTCCCACCCTCCCCAGGTTTGTCCTCAGGCCAGTATTCAGGCAAAGCCCTGTTTCACCATGAGTAAGAAATAGTTGACATTAGGTATAATGGTGTTAGATGGGTCTGGTTGGCATAGCAGTCTGTGTGAAAGGACTCCATAGTTATCACACACACATGTGCATGCACACACACATCTCCATGTGCTATGATGTCATTTCTGCAGAGAAGGGGAGCTTAAATCCCTACTTCTATTGATTGTATATGCCTCCTCACAACAATGGCTGTGTTAATCTGGTTTCTGCAGAGAAACAGAATCAGTAGGATGCACATAAGCAGGATCCAATAAGGTGTTACATCAAATGTACAGTAACATTAATTTCCTGTCTTCCTAATTCAAAGTGATAAAACAGTGACAAGACTGAGTTGTAGAGTACTGAGGGAAATGGGTATACCACACAACAGTCAGAATATTTTTGTGAATAAGGGGAAAGCAAAAGATATTTAAAAAAAAATACCAAAAACACAAACTATAAGATGAAAACTTGATACATCTGACAACATGGAACTTCTTGATTTTGGTTTAAAAATAAAACACCAGAAATAAAGTTACCATATGGTGACACAATAACAGAAGACATTTGCAAAGCCAAGAGAGAGAAAGAGAGAGAGAGAGAGAGATTTTTATTTTTAAGTTAGAGGCATAAACTATGCATTTCCTTGTTTTATTTATGGAAAATCTCTGAAAAGCAGCCAGGAGAGTAAGGAATGAAAACACAAACTCCACCTTCAGTAAATTCACCTTCTAAATTACAGGTGGTTAGAAATGCCACTGAGGATGAAGAATATAAGACAGAGGCACTTTGAAGGTATGCAGAGGTAGGATGCTTGGTTGCTGGGCTCAAAATCAGCAAGGAAAGTACACTAAGAAACCAAGAGACACACCTTGGGGTCTAAAACACAAATTCCTTGGATGTTGCAGCCTGAACAGAGCATATTGCTAATTTCAGGAGAATTTCTGACCTCTATTTGATTCCAAAAGGCAGTGGAGGCAGAGGTAACTGGAAATCCCATGTAGGATCTTCTGCAGCTGGAGTACAAAGGAAGCATTTGGTATTGTGACCCAGAACCTTCCATACTTTCTGTTCTACTCCTGTCCTGTCTGGGAATACATATAATGAAGTGCACATGGCTATTTGAGCAATAGCCACTTTTTCGATTTAATTTAAATATCTTGCCAATAGATGGCCTGGAAAAAAAAATTATGTAAGCAAAAATCAATTTGAATAGGGCAGCATACAGTCCAGCAGGAAGAAAGTAGTTCCAAGTTGCACAAAATGAAAGAGCGAGAGCAAGGAAGTTAAAGTAGGTGGGGGAAGGGGAGTTGGTTTTTGCAAAGTTACTTGTTTTGAGGGATGGCAGGGGTCTGTTAGGCAGACTACCGATTACCTCAGTAGTGCAATGAGGTGATTCGTGACTAACTGGTTTAAGATTCAATTTCTGGAGGAGCTGAAGCTGTAATTCAGTTAGGTCTTAGTTTGGGTGACATG
This sequence comes from Taxidea taxus jeffersonii, assembly GCA_003697995.1. NCBI lineage: Eukaryota > Metazoa > Chordata > Mammalia > Carnivora > Mustelidae > Taxidea > Taxidea taxus. The sequence continues at coordinate 51,970 of ML103432.1, forward strand.
GGGCTGAGCATAAGTGACTCCGTCATTGGTCTGTGATCTTTTTTAACGGAAAGCAATCCAATATCTTTCTCATTAGAGAAAAACATACAATGGAAATGACCACATAGGAATCAGAACTTACACTAAGCATATATGTCATTTCAATAAATGAGAAAAAGCTAAAATCATCTACGAAAATGAAAGTGACAAGAGCCACAGATAAGACTGGTGATTAAAATCTGAATAGAGAAGTATAGAGAGTTGTAAGCTAGCATACATGCAATTCATCTTAACATCAGATAAAATTGAATCTATGCCAAAAGTTATTAATCAAAACAAATAGACCCTCTAAAGAGCTAAGAGGTTGAGGGCACAGTTTGATAGTCATGGGATAACATGAAACTGTGTTTATAAAATGGTGAGTTCCAAAGGTTTAATGAGCACCAGACCCAGCAAGACTCTCTAACTTACAACTGCAGTGTAAGGCAGACACAAAACGCTCAAGTATAATGATTAATAAGGGTTATCTAATTAATAAATTAAAAAATGTATTCTGAAAACAAGGAACAAACCTTTCATGTGTTCACAGAACAGTCATAAAATATGATGATATGATGGATTAAAAAAAAAAAAACTTCAGTAAATCCTGAAAATCAAAAGAGTAGCAATTATCCTATCTCCTGTAACAACAAAGAATTTAATAGAAGAACAATAAAACAAATAGTCCCTACCATCTGGATTTTAAGGTGTTCTCAAACAATTTTTGAGTATAAGGAAAAACACATAAAAATGTTGAAAGTATAAGCAACAACAAAAACATAACACAAATACCAACTCCATATATCAAACTTTGTATGCTTCTAAAGCAGGAGTCAGAAGAAAAATCACAGATTTTATTACAGATTATTACAGAGAAGAAAGTTACAGGTGTACAAAATAGTGATTCAACATTTCTATACATTATCAGTGCTCATTATATTAAGTGTCGTCTAGATCACTTTACCTACTTCACCCATTCCTACCCACCTCCCCTCTGGTAACCATCAGTTTGTTCTCTATAGGTAAGAGTCTGTTTCTTCATTTGTCTCTTTTTTTTTCTTTGTTTGTTTCTTAAATTCCACATATGAGTGAAATCATAAGGTATATGTCTTTCCTTGACTGACTTACTCACTTAGCATAATACTCTCTACCTCCATCCATGTTGTTGAAAATGGCAAGATTTCTTTCTTTTTCATGGCTGAATAATAAGCAGATAGATAAGATAGATAGAAAGATGATAGACGATTAATAGAGCTCATATCTTCTTTTATCATTTTCTTATTTTAAAAATGTTGAAAAGCCATGTGATAAAAATTAAATTTCCATTAAAAATTCTTTCAAAAATAGAGTGTTGACAACTAATGAATTATTGAACATTACATCAAAAATTAATGTTGGCCATATGAACATGAAATATATGTTGGCTAACTGAACATAATTAAAAAATAATATGTTGATCCTCATAAGGGTCAATGCATTATCTTTAAGAATTTTTTAAAAACAGGAATGAAGATACACAAATTCATACATGTGTGTATATATATTTCAAAGCAAACATTGTGCTTTGTAGGGAAATACTAAAAACATCACCACTGAAATAGTAGAAAATACAAAGCTGTCAAGTCTCATATATCTCTAATATTATTTTCTATTACTGATGTTACATTATTCTAAAAAAAAACTTAGAAAAATAAATTAGAATGTACACATGTGGAATGAAAGATGTAAAATGACTACTATATATGATTATATAATTTTTTTATCATTGAAACCAAAGATGATCAACTAAATATTTTATCAGTGATAAAAGACTTCAGAATTCATGTCTTTAGGAAAAAATAATATATAATAAACAGTAGCTTATATATATATATATTATATACAAAATAAACTTTAGATTATTTAGATTAAAAAGTTCCTTTTGTAATAGCACAATGCAAAGTAAAATATTTGGGAATATATATAATGAAATGTAGATGGCTATTTGAACAACAGCCACTTTTTCAATTTAATTTAAAACACTCCTGAGGGCCAAAAGAATATTTAAACCAGCTGAACATAAAGCCATTGTCATTAGGCAGAAAAACTCAACATCAAACAGATTTCCATTCTCCCTTATCTAATTTATGAATATTATGAGAGCCCACCAATAGTTATTTTCAGTAATCAAGGTTCACATGAAAATATCAAGTTCTGAAAATAGAATAGTCAAGGGCTAGTGAAGCAGGTATTATAATATGATACAACTGCAATAAGTAAAGCAGTGTGGAAAACAAGCAAGAATAGGTGGGCAGATTAGTGGAACAGACTACAGGAACTAGAAATATACTTAAACACAGACGCTAGTATAGGATAGAAGCCATATGAAAGCAACATGGGGGAAAAAGATGCATTATTTAATAAATGGCAATGGGACAAATTGGCAGTAATCTGGAAAATGAAATAAGCCAGATGCATATCTCATTCTTTATCTGAGAATGAATTCCAAATAGTTCAAAAACTTAAATATAAAAGTGAAATGATAAAAAGCTAGAAGTAACATGGAGGAGCTAGTGTGCACACACACACACACGTATCAAGAGTATGAGAGGCCTTTCTGACTACATGCAAAGCTCAGACTAAGAAAACAATAATTAATAAATTAGGTACATAAAATTAGAATTTTGTCATTGCACACATAAGGCACTGAAGTAAAAAAACAAATAATTATTTAGGAGAAGTTAGGATACACTGCCAATATCATAGAAATAGCTTACTGCCCTAGCATATTAAGTGCTCCTCCAAAACAAAAGAACTAGCATTCTGATAGAAAGACAGGAACAGCAGCTGAGGAGAAAGAAGTGCAAGTGAGTGCTGTGCTGGTAAAGGACTTGCCCTGTCCCACAGGTTAGTGTCCTGGAGTGCCAAGCTTTCACCAAGCAGTGTGGTAACATGCAGAGTGATACCACCCAGCTTTGGCAGTGAGGAGTGAAAACAGATGCTCTCACACATCCCTGATGGATGTTCTCACTGGTACAGTCTCTAAAAAGGACAATTTGGAAATAAATTTCAGAATTAAAAATTTATGCACCCTTTTGATGCAATTTCACCTCTAGAACAGAGAAAAAAGATTAGAAAAAAACTAGATGTCTCTCAATAGTAGATTGGTTAAATAAATTATGGAACATTGCATCAAGGGAATACTCTGCAATCTCAAAAAGAAATGAGGGAATTCTTTATGTATTGGATGTGGAATAACTTCCAGGATAGAATATTAAGCAAATAGGATAGGTACAAAAGAATCCTTAAATAATCTCTCATTTGTGTAGAAAGAGAAAGAGAAGAATAGTTGTGTACATGTGAATGCTCATATGATTTATTTGCATTCACATGCATAAAATATCTCAAGAGAGATACATAAGAAATGAGGTGACTGAGGATCAGAGATAGAGGTGAGATTTTACAGAAGACTTTCTTTAATTGTTGAAATTTGAACCTCATGAGTGCATTACCAGTTGTGAACATACATAAAATTAAAATAAAAAGCCAAAGAAATCAATACATAGAAACTAAAAGAAAATCTGCAAGTCAATAAGAGAGTGGCAGAGAAATCAATAGGAAGATAAAAGTTTTATAAAATGAAAATTTTCACAAATGTGTCAGCTGAAGGGCTTAGTGAGTATGGAGAGAAGATGAACCTTCCTAGTAATCAGAGAGCTAAGCTGTGACATCTGGAAAACCCACCTGGCAGAGAGGAACAGGGAGCTGCACATAGTGCAGGAGAGGATGAGGATATAGGGTCTTCTTGCAGAGTCAGTGGGGTAGTCTACCAGTGCATAGTGAGGCTCAATCCAGAGCTTCCTCCCTGAGACCTAGCAGTACTACCCTGGTTTCACCATTTGCCAGGAAACGCTGTATTTCCCTGAGTTATGTGCTAACTTCCCAGAGGCCTGGCTAGTTTTTTTTGTTTTGCGTTTAGTTTACTTACTTTGTCAATGTCCAGCACCTAGTAGTTTGAAATGCAGGACTCAGGTTTGACAGTCATTCCCAAATTTGACATATTAACATGACCTAGAAATTTAAAAAAAAAATCTGAAAACCAAGTCAAACTGAAGACAAATTATTCATATAGTCTTGGGGAAGGGAGGTTTCCGACACATGTGGAAACTGCTGATGTAATCTCATGGGGCCAATAAAGCCTTCTCTGTTTCCTGTTCATGAGACAGTCGTCTAGCCTGATGATAGGCTCACACAGTGAGTGGATGTATGCTTTTCCATTTGGAGATACGCAATAAGCCTTCCCATTTCTGTGGTCTCCCCTATCCTAAATAACCAATCCCACCTGGGTGGGGGGAACCACCCAAGAACAATAAATAGATGGAGAATTCAAATGTGGAACATTTCCATAGGGTTGACAGAGTTGCTGTTGTGGTTTTGCATTGTGCTTTTTTGTTTTGAGTTGATTTTTACATTATTTTGTTTATGGGAAGTTAGAGGTCAGCTCTGTATCATCACTTATCTTGTGGAATGGCAACATTTTCAAGAACATTCTATTTTCACCAAAACAAATGACCTGTTTTGAATAGATTTTTATTATGAATGAACTATCTCTGTGCATTCTGTTCAGACTGAAGAAAACCCATGGGAGACCTGGATAAGAGCCCAAGAGTACCTTGGAGTAATAGCTGCATCATGTATATATATTGGGGGCTAGACAGGGTCTGCGAAGTCACATCCCACAGATGGGGCTGTTACCTTAATCAGTTATTCGGGCATGAACACATATCTTCCTTTACCACCTGGGAAATAGGCTTTAGCTTCATCCCTTGTCCTTGTGAACTTGACTGTGAATGATGTGTCTGCCAGGCTAGGATGAGAAATCACTCAGTGACCTGAAATGACAACATATTCTGACTGATGCTGGCCTTGGGTCTGGCTTCTTATAATGGCAATTTTGAAAAGATTTCACTCTGTCCTTGATTGGAAGATTCTCTTGGCTCAACTAAATTGCTTAGTCCTCATCTTCAAATTGGTGTTGTCCCAAAATTATGTCTCATTTTGGGTCAGAATTTCAGATTACTCAGGCTTTACTTGGTCTAGACTGTAGGTGAACTGTGGTTCTTGATTGTTCAGTACAACATGCTTGTTTTTCACACATTTGGTAGGATGTATAATGGGAGAGAAGGGGTAGGATAAGGGCTGGGGAAACCATAGAAGAGACTCTTGGAACAGTAGGCATATTCTGGTTAACTTTCCATTTCACTTTGTTATGGTGTCTCCCAAATAATTCTTAATGATTCTGATACATGAATTGAACATTTCTTTTGAATCTTTCTGTATTTTCATAGTATTTATTTCATGCACCCTCAATAAACAGATGGCTGGCTCCCACAGGTTATGGGGTTTAGGGAAGTTAGTTTTGCTGGAGAGCTTGGCTCTATGTGTTCAGTCTAGAAGTCCAGGCCTGCTTTGGTGTGAAGAAACCATGTTAGACTCACACAGATCCTACATGCTTTTATGGAAGGGCCCCGGGGAAAGAGTGTAATGTCCTCATGGGTCTTCTGATTACTGAGAACCTCCTCCATCTTGTCTCACATTCATAGCCCATTATCCCAAGTCCATCCCAACCACTCAGTTTGATTTAAGGGCCATTTACAATAGATTTCATTGAATATTCTTGTTACAAATGTGTGCTTCTTGATATTACTGAGTCATAAACTTTGAGCCAAGAGCCAAGGAATCTGCATTTTCAGCAATATTTTATTCACTGTAGTCTAAGAATTGCTGATCTAAAGGGACATGTTCTCCAGATCACAATTTGGGAGATGTTGAAGCAATATCCTAGCGTTCCCCAAGTCTATTGCTCATCGGAAGCCTCGGAAGAAATATTTAGAAATTCAGATCTCAGCTACAACAGAACCTTACATAATTAGAATCTTTGAAAATGAGGCCAGGACATTGGAATTTGAATAAGTTACAGATGATTCTTTAGTAGGACCTTGGTGCCTTGGTGAAGTCTCTCATTTCTGGCACTAGGTATCACCTTCACAATTTTTGTCACACTTGTCTTTTTATTTATTGAATTACTTTATCATTTAAATTACTTTTTATTGGGGTGCCTGGGTGGCTCAGTGGGTTAAGCCTCTGCCTTTGGCTCAGGTCATGGTCTCAGGGTCCTGGGATTGAGCCCCACATTGGGCTCTGCTCAGCAGGGAGCCTGCTTCCCCCCTCTCTCTGCCTGCTTCTCTGCCTACTTGTGATGTCTGTCTGTCAAATAAATAAAATCTTAAAAATAAATAAATAAATTACTTTTTATTCCTTTTAATTTTTTAAAATTGTAGTATATCTTAAGTATAGTAAAATCCATCATGTTAGGTGTATAGTTCTATGAGTTTTGATAAATACATGTTGTCATATATCCTCTACCGCAATAAAAATACAGAATCATGCCTGGGTGGCTCAGTGGATTAAAGCCTCTACCTTCGGCTCAGGTCATGATCCCAGGGTCCCAGGATCAAGCCCCACATCAGGCTCTCTGCTCAGCAGGGAGCCTGCTTCCCTTCCTCTCTCTCTGCCTGCCACTCTGCCTACTTGTGGTCTCTGTCTGTCAAATAAATAAATAAAATCTTTAAAAAAATACAGAACCATTTTATTACTTTCCAACATTCCCTGTTACACTTTATAAGTATCATATCCCCAAACCCTAGCTCCTGGCAGCTCTGACCTATTTACTTACCTGTATATAGTTTTGGTGTGTAATACATATAATATTGAACATCATATAAATCAAATTATAAGTAGAACATTTTGAGTCTAACTTTTTTCACTGAGAATAATGCATTTGAGAGTCTTCCCTATAGGTGTGTAACAGTAATTTTCCTTTTTTTGTTGAGTAGTATTTCATGAAAAGCAAGTAAATGGATTTGCTTATCCATTAATTGACTGAAATACAGGTTATTCCAGGTAATTTTTTTTAGAAATTATGAATAAAGCATCTCTAAGTATTTATGTACAAGTGTTGTTTGAACATATGCTTTTATTTCTCTTGGAAAAATCTCCAAGAGCAGGGTTGATACATTGTATCTCCAAGAGCAGGGTTGATACATACCCTGTGTATGTTGAACTTTATAAGAAATCATCAAATTGTTTTCCAAAGTAGTGACATCATCTTTGAATCCACAAAAACAATGTATGAAGCTTCCAGTTGCCCTGTTTTGCTTTTTTATTTTTTTCACTTTTTAGCCATTCTAACAAGTGTGTAGAGTTCATTGTATTTTCAATTTGCATTTACTAATTATTAGTGATGTTGACCATCATTTTGTACATTTTTTAACTAAATTCAAATCCTCTTCGATGAGGTGTCTATATAAATACCTTGCCATTTTAAAAGAAGATTTTATTTATTTATTAGAGAGAGAGAAAGCATGAGCAGAGGCGGAGGCAGAGAGAGAAGCAGACTCTCACTGAGCAAGGAGCCCAATGTGGGACTCTGATCCTGAGACTCCAAGATCATGACCTGAGCCAAAGGCAGGTGCTTAATGGACTGAGCCACCCAGTTGATCATATTTTTCCATTTTCTAGTTGAACTTTTCTTTGCATTTCTTTTCTTTTCCCTCCAGTTTTATTGAGACATACTTGATGTACAGTATTATGTAAGTTTAAGCTGTATGTGCAATGACTTGACCTGCATATATTGTGAAATCATGACCACATTAAGTTTAGTTACATTTATCATCTTGTCACCAGCTAGACCCCAAGACCTGGCCTTTACTGCCCACCTGCTTGTGCTCACTAACCTCTTGCATTTCCCTAAGCTCTTCTTTCAGGCTTTTCTGTTAATTCTGGCTAATGAAACCAGAAACCAACCCTCCCCAAAGAAGATGGTGACTGACAAGACCATCTGCTTGTCCAGACAACCCAGATTCTTTGAGTTTACCCCCACCCCTCAACTCATGTCTATGCAGATGGACCTTGGAGTGAAACTTGGAGTGACCTACAGTTATGCTTACCTCATTATAATACTGAAATCTCCACCCAAGGAGGAACACAAGCCTCATTTACATAACATACAGTATGTGTGTAGGCTATTTCCTTAAAGCACATGCAGGACCTTATGCCCACCTCTGCATATAATAAGAAGACATTCATCCTAACCCTAATCAAAAAGAACCCACCCATTCACCCTCTGAAAGACTCAGGCCTTTGGAAGCCATTCCCTGTGATCTCCTCATTCACTGCAAATAACATTTTCTTCCAGGGACAACTCACTTCCTTCAGTTTTTGACTGACCAAGGAGCAAACTCATGGGGGTTCAGTTAAGATTACACATAGATTTTAAGAAAAAGGAAAAAAAAAAGTTTTATCCTTGTGATGGGAACTTTTAGGATCAACTTTCTTAGTAACTTTCAAATGTACCAACAACAGTGTTAAGTATAATCCTCACGTTATACTTTACATTCCCAGTACTTATTTATCTAATCACTGGAAACTTACACCTTTTGACACTTAAATCCAGTAAAAATATGGAATACTTCATGAATTTGTGAGTCATTCCTGCAGGGGCCATGTTACACTTCTTTGTGTCTTTCCAGTTTTTAGTGTACATGATACTGAAACAAGCATGTTTTTTGTTAGGGTCCGTGATCAAAGGAGCGAGAATGATACAAAACAAAGGTCAAGCAAAGCTTTATTTTGCACCAGCACCGAGAATCAAACTGACTGGTCAGGATCCTCTCCTCAGAGAGAGCGACCCCTCCCAGCCTCACAGACTAACTTTTATAGAGGAAAGGCCATGTGGTTGAGCCTGGCCACACACAGGTGGCCAATGAGATTGTTAACACACAGAGAAAGTTGCATAGTCATGCCAGGTCACACACGGGGGGCAATTGAATTACAATTCACCCTATAGTAGCTATTTGAACTAGTCTATCACCTTGGTCAGAATTGGCACTTTAGTTTGGTGCCCAAAAGGCAGGGCCCACATTCTTTGGTAGTTAGGGAGATAGTAGGTGCGCTTTACTGATTGGATGCCTCCACCTGGCCTGACTCCTCCTTTTATCTGGGCTCTCTTATCTCTGCCTGGCCTGACACGTCCTGGTACCCTGGCTCTGTTATCAGGGACTGGTCGGCCATATTTTACTGGTTTCCCAGACCTGTTTCTAAGTAAGTTCCTCTGGGGTGGGGGAAGGCAGAGTCAATCTAAGTTCATTGCATAAACAACAAAATGGCTGTTCTACTGGGATGGGGGTGCTCTGGCTTAGTAGGCCCTTACATTTTTCTTTTTTGGAATTTTGAGAGTTTTTTAAAAAATATTCTGAAGGAACAAAAAAATCCCTCCTAAAATATATGTTTTGCAAATATTTTCTCTGTTTTATGCTTCCTTCATTTTCTTTCTAATTTTAAAAAAGATGTCATTTATTTATTATAGGGAGAGAGAGATTGAGAGTGCAAGCAGAGGGAGTGGCAGGGAGAGGGAGAAGGAGAAGTAGGCTCCCCGCTGAATGGAGTGCCCACCTTGGGGCTAGATTGAAGGACCCTGGGATCATGACCTAAGCTAAAGGAAGACACTTAACCAACTGGACCACCCAGAAGCCCCTGGCTTCCTTCATTTTCTTAACAATGTCTATATAGAGCAGAAGATTTTTTAAGTGATAAAATGTTATCAAATTTTTCCCTTTTATGTATTGGATTTTTGGAATCATAATCTAAGAAATTCTACAAAATATGCAGTTAGAAGTTTTGTATGTTTTCTTCTATACATTTTCTCATTTTAGCTTTTACACAATTTATTTTGAGTTAGTTTTTTAATATAGTGCCAAGTGTGGGTCAAGGTTTATTTATTTTGCACTTGAATTACAACTGTTAGAACAACTTTTGTTGAAAAGACTGCCTTTCCCCACTGAGTTGTCTTTGTACTTTGTCAAAGATCAATGGTCCATAAGTACATGGTGTAAATATACTTCTGCACACTCTATTCTGTTCCTTTTGTCTTTGTGTCTATCCTTCATCAAAACCCACTGTAGCTTTATAGTAAGTCTTGAAATCAGATAGCATGAGTCCTCTACTTTGTTCTTCCTGCCCCAAATTTTTTGAGCTACTCTAGTTCTTTTTATTTTCAGTGTAAGTTTTACAATCAGTTTGTCAATATTAAGAATATGAATACACACACACACATATATACCTATTACATACATATATATACACACACACATATATACCTATTACATACATATATATACACACACACATATATACCTATTACATACATATATATACACATACACATATATACCTATTACATATGTGTATGTGTGTGTCTATACATATATATGTAGGATATATATATAGATAGATAGATATACATATATATGTAGGATATATATGTATATCTAGATATACATATATATGTAGGATATATATATGTATATATCAGGGACTTTCTTTGGGATTGCATTGAATCTATATATCAGCTGGCAAAGAATTTGAGCACTTAACAACACTGACACTTCTATTTATGAAGTGATTTGTAGTTTTCAGTACACAGGCACTGTACATATTTGGATGAATTTATATATAAATATTTAATGCTTGTTTTTTGTTCTATTGTAAAGAGTATTGATTTTTAATTTAAAATTTGTCAATTGTTCATTAGCACTACAAAGAAATATAATTTATTTCTGATTATTTATTTTGTATCTTACCTCCTTATTAAATTTACTCATTAGTTCCAGTGGACTATTTTTAGATTCCTTGTGATTGTTGATGTAAATATATAGGGATTTTTATTTCTTCCTTCCGGTCTGTAGACCTTTTTTCTTTTTGTTTTCCATCTCTTATTGTATTACCTAAGACTTCCAATGTGTTGTTGAATAGGGATGGTGAGAACATAATTTTAAGGGGAAACATTTATTTCTTCTTTTATTATTAATTATGATATTTCTTATAGATTTTAATTTTTTAGAGATATTCTTTATTGGGTTAATTAAGTTCACCTCTATTTTTAGTTCACTGAGAGTTTATAATCATAAATGGCTGTGAAACTTTACATTTCTTGCATCTATTGAAATGATTTATTTCATTTTCTTTAGTTTCTTGATATAATAATTGCTATAGATTGATGTTCAAAAATTGACCCAGCTTTGAATTCTGAGGGCAAATGTCATTTGGTCATAATTCATGATTCCTATTCTCTGTTACTGAATTTGATTTGTTGCTATATTAATGATGATGATGATGATGATGATGATGATAAGGATGATGATATGAAGAATTATTTTTGAGGATTTTTGTGTCTCCTATTGTCATAGGTATGGTAATATCTGGTTTTGACTTCAGGGTAATGATAGAATGATCAGGGAAGTATTTCCTTCTCTTCTGTTTTTTAGAACATTTTTATGTCAAATTATTATTATTTCTTCCTTAACTATTTGACAGAATTGTCCAGTAAAGCCATCCTGGGTCTGGAATTTTCCTTGTTAGAAGAGTTTTAAGAAAGCATTTAATTGTCCTGAGGTGACAATGTATGATAAAATGTACAGCTAGTGAATCAACCAATTTATAAGTTTCTTTTTGTTATCACTGATAGGTAAGAAGCATTTTGGACATGGAATTCTTACGCTGTCTCAGAAATGTGAGGACTTACTAGGTTGGTAGCAGAGGGCAGGAGGAAGTATAGAGGGAGAAATGTACTAATTGCTAATATTTGAATAGTATGGACTGGATAATGAATTCTTTTAGCATTATACATTGTGTACACTTACTTATGTCTGTTTTAATTGAACATTAAGGGAATGCAGTATTTTAATGGTAACCCTGCCAGTATCTTTATCTAGAGGCCTGTTGCCATTTTTGTCTTTTCTGAAATCCTTGTCGCGAGAAAGGCAGGATTACACTTTTTTATTTCAGATGGAATTGGTGTAGTGTATTCTTGGTTATCAAAATACTCATAGTTTGGGGACTTTGAAATGGTAAATATTCATGGTGTGTAAAAAAGATGACATATAACTATGATCTTAATTACATTAAAATGCTTACTTTTGTAGATACACACATGGGACCTAGAAGTCAAACTGTAAACTGCTTGTGATTACGGATGGCTTTGTTCTTTGCTTCTTGTGTTTTTAATTTTCCTTTTATGCACATGTTAACTTTTAAAAAATAAATTTTTTAAAACCTTTTTAAAAAGAAAGCATTTAATTTTTTAATAGAGACAGAATATTCAAATCATCTATTTATTCCCAAGTGAGCTTTGGTAGTTTGTGTTTCTTAAAGAATTTGTCTATTTTATTTATATTTTCACTTTTACTATATGATGAATAATATTCCCTTCTTAACATTTTAATGTCTCTAGAACATATTTCTTTCCAGATGTTGATAATTTATATATATTTCCTAGTCAGTGTAACTAGAAGCTGATCGATTTTAAAAGTCTTTTTGAAGGGCACATGGTGGCTCAGTCAATTAAGCTTCTGATTCTTGGTTTTGGTACAGGTCATGATTTCAGGTTTGTGAGATCGAGCCCCATGTCGGGTTCTGCATTCAGTGTGGAGACTGCTTGAGATTCTTACTCCCTCTGTCCCTGCTCTCTCGCTTACATTCTCTCTCTAAAATAGATAAATATTTTTTTT
>ML103433.1:0-21456 GCA_003697995.1 Taxidea taxus jeffersonii
TATACACACACATATATAGATCTGTTTTATGTATAATCATCTGCAAGTAAGATATTGGTGAACTAGTCCATTTTCATTGAAGAAACAGCAAGAAAATACTGGTGAATAAAGGTTGTATTATAAGAAAAACAGCAGGGACATTAGCCATGGGCCTATCTAGGGTCTATATATTAGAAGAATCTTTGGTGGCAAATAAGAAATTATAAATACATGGTGGGCTGTAAGTAATAACAAGATAAGCAATAAAAACATTTAATCATATACCCTAAGGAAAAAAATCTAGAGGTTGGCAATCTTTCCTCAAATCCCAGGTTCCCTCTTTCTTTATGTTCTAACACCCTTTCAAGAATTTGCTTCTCCCACCATAGTTATAAAACAGCTGCTAATGCCCCAAGAATTGAGTCCATGCTCACTTCAAGATGTAAGAGGAAACTGCAAGGAATCAGATGCATATGTCCCTTCTAGTACTTTTCAGAATCCCCAATGAGAGTTCTTTTTAAAGTTCATTAGCATGAAGCATGTCATATGCTCACTGCTATCTTCTGTGGAGACTGGCATTAAACTGTACAAGACTCTTGTGTGAAGGGAGAAAAGAGAGAGGTAATCAGGGATAAGTCATCTGGTTTTCTGACCAAGTGTCAGCTGCAGACAGAACACTTTAATCTTTACTTTGGATAGTTTAATATCCCAAACCCAAGTCTCCACACATGGGAATATTTTCCTCTGCACTGTGTTGGGACACTTAAATAATAAAATACAACACAGCATTTAGAACAATGTTTGGTGTATTTTAACACTCAAGAGATAACTACTTTTCTTTTCCCTCTTTTCAAGACTAAAATTCCCCCTTGTTACTTATTAGCATGAAAACATACTTGTTTATTACATTTTCCTCTTTTTCTAACTTAAAAAATAACCACTTCACATATCGTTACAGTTTGAAATCCAAATTAAATGAACCCCAGTGTACACTTATAGCCCAGACTCGTGTGTGTCTGGAGCGAGAACTACTTCTATAATGTGGCCTTGGACAGGCTTACTATGCATCTTTTATTTTTTATTTCTTCCCTTCCACACTCCTTCAAATCCCAATAGCCCATTATTAGGATTCAAGTTACATACACATCTTTGGATTGGAACATCCCAACAACAGGTGACTAGAGTGCAACTCAAACTGGCTTAAATAATTTATGTTAAAAACAGAGATTAAACGACTCACACAATTTAATATATCAAGGGGTATCAGCTTCAGATCATGTGATGGAATTTATCTCTTATCTCTCTGTCTCTGTTACTCCAGTCTCAACAGCCTCTCAAAGAGATGGCAAGATGGCTACTAGCATCTCTAGGTCTGCATCTGAGCAACACAGTAACCCCACAAAATAAGAAAGCATCTCCTTGGGGCGCCTTGGGTGGCTCAGTCAGTTGGCAGCTGGGTCTTGATTTTGGCTCAAGTCATGACCTTGGGGTCTTGAGATGGAGCCCTGTGTCCAGCTCTGCACTCAGCAGGGAGTATGCTTCATGTTTCTCTCTCTCCTTCTGCCCTTCCCCCACCACTTGCTCACTCGCTTTCTCTCAAATAATAAATCTTTAAAAAAAAAAAAGAAAAAAGAAAGAAAGAAAGCATCTCCTTTCCAATAATTCCAGCACAACATTCATAATTAGAATGACTAAGGACATAAGCCCTTGGGTTAAGATCACAGACTCTACAACTAGAACAACTGGTTCCTATCAAGGCTCCGGGCTTAGTAATTGTGTCTCTTTCATCAAATTGTTTAACTTCAGCAAGGTTTAATCTTGTTACCTGTAAAATAGTACTTATTGCCTGAATCAACTGGGGGACATATGATTTTTATCAGCTGTAAGGTACTATCTATTTGCTGGATTATTTGTGGGATTAAATTAGTTAATCAATCTAAAGTACTTATAATACTGCTCAGCAGCCAGTAAGTGCTAAGTATTTAGTTTCTGACATGATCTCTAAAACAATTTGTATCTCTAGGGGAATGACAGTCAAACATGTTGAGTGATATGCCATCCTGGGGTAGGTGTGGTTTCCCATGGACTGACAGTTCAAGAGGAATGGTATCCCCAAAGAAAAGTTGAGGGGCTATTACTAGAAGAATGAGAAATGGATGCCCTTTAAGCAAAAGCAACAAAGATTCATAATAGTCTAGAAAGTTTCTATGTGGCCTTGGAAAAATTCATAAACCTCTGCATTAATTTCAGTAACCGTTCCTCAAAACAAAGTCAAATTTTGTTTTTCAAAGAGGGCCTTGGCAAGTACATATCTGTCTACTTCTATTATATTAATAGTTTAAGAAATTAGCCATTAAGCAGAACCAAGGAGAAAAAAGCCATTTTAGACTTTTCAGCAGAAAGAATCTTGAAAAACATGGTTTCCTCAAGAAGTTCATGAAGAATGTTGGGTTCCTTTGAATAATCCTATAGAATTTATTAACATGGCTATAAGCTTAAATCACATCCTACGTCAGAACCACAAAAGACAGTGTTCCTTTCACTCAGACATATTTCAGAAATGGCTTCATTACTTTTTTGTAAAGCAACAAGAATCCCTATTTACAGTGATGATCATGGACATCAGCAGGTAGTGATGAACTCAAGTTGCATGTTTTCTAAAAAGGCGGTCAGCAATCCCTCAGCTCTTCATCTGTCTCCCCACTTGCTCCTCCAACCACACCACACACACACCCACACACCCCCATCAAGAATACAGGGCAAAAATGTTTCCCAGGTTTTTTTTAAATAAATATGTAGACACATGCATCTATGATTATAGTAAATAGTCAATAACTGCTTCAGGTGAATGATCTTGGTTATTGCATGGGCTCTATCGTCTGCTTTATGTGACTGATAAGTATGGTGGAAGGAGTTTTATATTAGGGTTTCACTGGGTAATCATCTTTTTTGGGGGAGGGTTATAATATAGAGACCCCATGTGTGTGGCATGTTATGTGGGTCGGCAGTATTGTTCTTAACATAGAAGCATGTGTGTTCTGGTAAATTATCTGAAAAGTATGGGTGTGCTATATGAATAGTGTTTATGCATGGGGATGACAGTAAAAAAAATTAACGAAGAGTACGACCCATTTGCTGACCAATAATAGAATGAACCACTGAGAAAAATGAATGAACCACTGAGAAAATGAAGGAACAAAAGTCATAAATAACCTATGTAAGCTTATCAAGTCACACTGCTTAAGTATCAATCATGTATATGTTTGTACATCTCATGAAAGATACACAGTAAGAATTCAGTTTGTATGCCGGCATTTATTGAGGGTCTCCCCATGTTGGGCCATATTTTGATACTAGGTTATTGGAAAATGGGCAGCTGCACTGAGATGTACAGTATATATACATATATATATATGCCATGTATGTATATATATATATATGTATATATATATATATGCCAAACTTCTCCACTCTCCTTGGCAAAAAGCCAGGTCAGTATGTGGCCCCGTGGCTCACAGGGAAATCCCAGACTTAGCAAGTTCAGATACATAGGATTATTTATGTTTTGTTCATTTGTCTTTGCTCATATCTCCAAAATTGTCTAACACGTTGTTATTTCCAGTTTCTTTCCTTCTCTCCCCTTTAGTACACAATACATTTTATGTGTAAATGAAAAAAGTGAAGCCTTATAATCAGATTTCAGCCTCCTTTCTCAAACGGAGGCAGCTGAAAATCCTTCCCTTTTTTTTCTTTTTAATATTTCATATTTAACAGTTTGGTTTCAGGGAGGGGAGTTAATTAAACTTATACACACTCATACACCCAAGCCTTTTAAATGAACAGAGAAATGTTTAAGTACTTTGAAACTCCTACATAATGTGCAGTCATCAAATTTTTTCCCTGAGGACACAGTCTTATTCAAGAGTAAATACAGTAACAGAGGCATCTTAAGGATCTAGTACTATAGATGTTTGTAGTCAGAATAGCATTACTTCCCTTCCTTCTGGCACAAAAGCAGAGGCTTTGGTAGCATTCTTATGTGACAAGTTGAGTACATCACAAGCTGTGGTTTTGAGGCCAATGAGTAGTCCATCTATAGGTCTGCATGGGGAGCCCTTCATCTCGGCTTGGAGTTTTTCGGGTATTTTTTCCCCAAGACAGCATTCTAAACAGGCTTTCTTATTTTCATAACCAAATGTCTAACAAAACTGTGTGGAATAAATTCTGAGTATGTGAGAAAGTCAAGAGCAGGTATTGGGTTAACCATGAGATTGATGAGAAAATGCTTCAGAGTAAGACAAAGACATGAGGTCAGCCACAGAGCAGGGAAGAATTCATCTAAGTAAAAGATGAAGGGGAAGACACTCCTGTAGAGTGAATAGCACATGCAATTTAAACAGTAAAGGCAATGTGCCAAGGAAAAATGCTAATGATACATGAAAAGAGTAGCAAAGTATGACCCAATATCATATGCAGTTGCTGAAGAACTAATGGATAAGATAGACAGAAAATGATAAACCCATAGAACCAGCAAATCCATTAGAGGCCACCAAGGACTCTGAGCAATTTTAGGTTCTTGTGCTGGGAAAGAATCTTGACAAACATGCTTCAGTCCGGCAGACTATGCAAGATAATTAGAGATAATGAGGCAGAAAACAGGAGCTTAGTTAAGAAACAAACTAGGGGTCTAGATGGCTCAGTCAGTTAAGCGTCTGACTTTGCCTCAAGTCATGATCTTGGTCCTGGAATCAAGTCCTATGTTTGGCTCCACATTCACTGGAGAGTCTGTTTCAACCTCTTCCCTCTCACCCTGCTACTCTTCTCTCTCTCTTTCTCTCTCTCTCTCTCTCTCTCAAATAAATAAGATCTTTAAAAAAAACAAATAACATCAACAACAACAAAAAAACTAGACAGCAATGACATCAAGCTCTAAAGCCTTGATAGATTCAACAAAATCCAAAGCCAAATGTTGATCTCATTGCAGTCCATCAAGGAAACTGTGACAGTGCTGAATATCAAGGTTTTATTTTGCAAATGTGGTAGAATACTTCAGTTCTGAAATCTTTCCTTCACCCAAAATATTTTTTCAAATAATGATTGGCTTCAGTTATTCTTTCAGTTGGGGGTAGGGGGCCACTGTGACCAAATAGAAGGTGACAATGATAGCTTCACAGCATGGGATTATAAGAGATGATGCACAGATCTTTAAATGTGAGAACTTCAGAGATCTGAGAGTCCTTGGCCTCCCATGGGATTAAGCAATGGCAATTATTTTTAAAACTGTTCAACGGGCCTTTATTAACAGAGACAGAGACACAGACAGTGCATCAAAGGCAGTGTCTGAAAGCTGTGATGGGAGTGTAAGCGTGCCAAAAAGACCTTATGTAGGACAGGGATGGCTCTATGGACCTAGGCTAACCTCTCGAGGTCCCCTGCACAGCAGTGGGTCCTGAGCTGAGGCCAGGTTCCCCATCATACTCCTGAGGGATGAATGGGATTGGGGCCAGGGGGCCTTTCAGGATAGGAGGACCTTCACCTCAGCATTCTCCATTCTTAAAGTTCCCCAGTTGACTTGGTTGCTGCGATGGTGGGGGACAAATGACAAGAGCACTTGCATAGCAGGGGAAGAGAATGAGGGTAAGGCATATGGTGAGGAAAGAGAGATGATGGGGGCCTCCAGAGGCAACCCTTCATCTTCTTCCCCCCTCAACTGCTGCTGGATTGAGGGGTCAGGCTCAGACAGAGTATAATACCCACATCCATCCCTAACTCTAGAGCTGTGACTGCTGTGACTGCTGGCAGGGAAGCTCTGGAAAGTCCTGAGTTAGTGAGTCAGTAGTATGTGTCTGAGTATGTTTACAGATTTCTCTGTAACAAAACAGAGGTAAATCCTGTACATTTTTCTAGTAGCCATTGGGTCATAAGGCAGAGATTCAACTCAAGTTATCAGAAACAGAAATATCTTAGAAAGATATGTGAAATTCAATAGGACCCAACAGTACATTAAAAGGATTATTCACCATGACCAAGTGGGAATTATTCCTGGGTTGCAAGGTTGGTTCAATATCTGCAAATTAATCAATGTGATACAATACATTCATAAAAGAAAGAACAAGAACCATATGATACTCTCCACAGATGCTAAAAAGCATTCGACAAAGAACAGCATCCTTTCTTGATCAAAACTCTTCAAAGTGTAGGGATAGAGGGTACATACCTCAATACCACCAAAGCCATCTATTAAAAACCCAGAGCCAATATCATTCTCAATGGAGAAAAACTGAGAGCTTTTCTGCTAAGGTCAGGAACACAGCAGGGATGTCCATTATCATCACTGCTATTCAACATAGTACTGGAAGTCCTAGCCTCAGCAGTCAGACAACAAAAAGAAACAAAAGGCATCCAAATTGGCAAAGAAGAAGTCAAACTCTCACTCTTTGCAGATGATATGATACTTTATGTGGAAAACCCAAAAGACTCCACTCCAAATCTGCTAGAACTTGTACAGGAATTCAGTAAAGTGTCAGAATATAAAATCAATGCACAGAAATCAGTTGCATTTCTATACACCAACAGCAAGACAGAAGAAAGAGAAATTAAGGAGTCGATCTCATTTACAGTTGCACCCAAAACCATAAGATACCTAGGAATGAATCTAGCCAAAGAGGCAAAGAATCTGTACTCAGAAAACTATAAAGTACTCTTGAAAAAAACTGAGGAAGACACAAAGAAATGGAAAAACATTCCATGCTCATGGATTGGAAAAACAAATATTGTGAAAAAGCCTATGCTACCTAAAGCAATCTACATATTTAATGCAGTCCCTACCAAAATACCTCTTTTTTTTTCAAAGAAATGGAAAAAATAATCCTAAAATTTATATGGAACCAGAAAAGACCCTGAACACCCAAAGGAATGTGGAAAAGAAAACCAAAGCTGGGGGCATCACAATTCCAGACTTCAAGCTCTATTACAAAGCTGTGATCATCAAGACAGTAAGGCAGTGGCACAAAAACAGACACAACAGACACATAGATCAGTGGAACAGAATAGAGAACCCAGAAATGGACCCTCAACTCTAGGGTCAACTAATCTTCGACAAAGCAAGAAAGAATGTCCAGTGAGGGGCGGGGGGAAAACCAGTCTCTTCAATGAATGGTGTGGGAAAAATCGGACAGCCACATGTAGAAGAATGAAACTGGACCATTTCCTTAAACCACACACAGAAATAGACTCAAAATGGATGAAAGACCTCAATGCGAGACAGGAATCCATCAAAATCCTAGAGGAGAACACAGGTATTAATCTCTTTGACCTCAGCCACAGCAACTTCTTCCTAGAAACATCGCCAAAGGCAAGGGAAGCAAGGGCAAAAATGAACTATTGGGGCTTCATCAAGACCAAAATCTTTTGCACAGAAAAGCAAACAGTAAACAAAACCAAAAGACAACTGACAGAATGGGAGAAGATATTTGCAAACAACATATCACATACAGGGCTAGTATCCAAAATATATAAAGAACTTATCAAACTCAACACCCAAAGAAAAATAATCCAATCAAGAAATGGGCAGAAGACATGAACAGACTTTTCTGCAAAGACATCCAGATGGCCAACAGACACTTGAAAAAGTGCTCCACAGCACTCGGTATCAGGGAAATACAAATCAAAATCACAGTGACATACCACCTCACACCAGTTAGAATGGTAAAAATTAACAAGACAGGGAACTACACATGGTGGCGAGGACACTGTTGGTGGGAATGCAAGCTGGTGTAACCACTCTGGAAAACAGCATGGAGGTTCCTTAAAAGTTGAAAATAGAGCTACCCTACAACCTATCAATCACACTACTGGGTATTTACCCTAAAGCTACAAATGTAGTGATCCAAAGAGGCACATGCACCCAATGTTTATAGCAGCAATGTCTACAATAGTCAAACTATAGAAAGAACCTAGATGTCCATCAGAGATGAATGAATAAAGAAAATGTGATACACACACACACACACACACACACACACACAGGAATACTATGCAGCCATCAAAAGCAATAAAAGCTTGCCATTTGCAACAACATGGATGGAACTAGAGGACATCATGCTAAGTGAAATAAGTCAATCAGAGGAAGACAATTACCATAAGATCTCTCTGATATGAGGAATTTGAGAGGCAGGGTGGAGGATCATGGTGGGCAGGGCAGGAAAAAATGAAACAAGATGGGATCGGGAAGGAGACAAACCATAGGACTCTTAATCTCAGGAAACCAACTGAGGTTTCTGAGGGGTGGGGGGTGGGGAGGGATAGAGTGGCTGGGTTATGGACATTGGGGAGGATATGTGCTATGGTGAGTGCTATGAAATGTGTAAGCCTGATGATTCACAGACCTGTACCCCTGGGGCAAATAATATATTATATGTTAATTTTTAAAGTAAATATTAAATAAATAAAGTGCACATTTGTAAAACATAAGATTAAAAAAAGAAAAATATATGAAATTTCATGGAAATCTGAAAATACTAATAAGGTAGTCCTTATTATTATCCACAAAGAGCCTGGAGCCCAAAGTTCTTTTATATCCTCTAGTGCTATCTGTTCAGCATCTCTGCTTCCCTCTGAGCAACTGTTCTGTTATCTCCTGTCTATACACTTTCTTTCTAGACTCCCTTGTGGTGTTTCTGCCCCTCTCTAACACTAAATGAGACAGAAATTGTTGTTTTCTATTTTGCTGAATTTGGTCAGGTCACATGGTCCTTTAATTCCAGTGCCTACTACCTTCTATTCCTTTTTATTTCATTTAAAGTATTAAAAATGGAGCACCTGGGAGGCTCAGCTGGCTAAGTAAGCAATTCTAGATTTCAGCTCAGGTCATGATCTCAGGGTTGTGAGATCGAGCCCCACAAGGGTCTCCATGCTGAGTGGGAGAGTTATGCTCCTGCTTAAGATTCTCTCTCTCCCTCTCCTTATGCCCCTTCCCCACCACATGAGCTTGCTTGCTCACTCTCTCTCTCAAAAAATAAATTAATTAAGAAATTAAGTATTTTAAAAATAATAGCTCTAACAACTATCATATGGTCTCCCTTATATGAGGAAGTGGAGATGCAATGGGGGGTGGGGGGGAGCAGGTGTTGAGGGATAGGAAAAGAATAAATGAAACAAGATGGGATCTGGAGGGAGACAAACCGAAAGAGACTCTTAATGTCACAAAACAAACTGAGGGGTATAGGGAGAGGGTGGTGGGGTTATGGATATTGGGGAGGGGATGTGCTATGGTGAGTGCTGTGAAGTGTGTAAACCTGGTGATTCACAGACCTGTACCCCTGGGGCTAATAATACATTATATATTTATTTTAAAAATTTAAAAATTAAAAAAATAATAGCTCTAAAAATAATTTATTCCCATTGCTAAAAAACAAATCACATAGCATAGACGCATCTAAGGAAAGAAAAGACAAAGTCACCTGAAATATTGAGGTAACCCACATTAACAATTTGATGATAGTACTAGTTTGCAAGGGCGGCAATAACAAAAGACAACAGATCAGGTGACTTAAACAACATAAATTTGTTTCTCAGAGTTCTGGAGGCTGAATTCCAAGATCAAGCTATTAGTAGGTTTTGTTTGTCCTGAGGCCTCTCCAGCTTACAGATGGTTGCCTTCTTGATGTGCTTTAACATGGTTCTTCGTGCACACACAGCTCTACTATCACATCCTCTTCTCAGATTAAGGCCCTACATCTGGGGACCTTATTTAACCCTAATGACCTCCTTAAAGACCCTATTTCCAAATAGTGTCACATCAGAGTTTGGAGATTACCATATGAAGTTTGGGGAAATAAAATTTAATCCACAACAGTGACCGTATTTTAAAACATCTCTCCCTTTTTCACATGTACACATACTTTTATACATACGCAGTTATACTGTATGAGCTAAACCATACATCATGTCCTTTCTTTAATCTGAGAACTTACTGTTTCTTACACTCTAATTTTGGCCTCTCCCTTCTTTCCTTTGCCTGACCAACACATATCAAATAACCAATACAAATAACCCCATGTGTGTATTTCCCTACTTTTCCATGCTATAATAAAATCAAAGGGCTCTTTGACTTTTTTTTTAGTGTTCAGTGATTCATTAGTTGCATATAACACCCAGTGCCCATCATATCACGATCCCTCCTTAGTGTTCAGCACCCAGTTACCCCATTCCCCACCTACCTCCCTTACCACAACCCTCAGTTTTTTTTTTCAGTTAAGAGTCCCTCATGGCTTTTCTCCCTCTCTGATTTCTTCCCATTCAGTTTTCTCTCCCTTCCTCTATGATACTCTGCACTAGTCCTTATATTCCACATGAGTGAGACCATATAATAATTGTCTTTCTCTGCTTGACTTATTTCACTCAGTATAATACTCTCCAGTTCCATCCATGTCAATATAAATGGTGGGTATTCATCCTTTCTAATAGCTGAGTTATATTCCATTGTATATGTGAACCACATCATCTTTACCCATTCATCTGCTGAAGGACATCTCAGCTCCTTTCACTGTTTGGCTATTGTGGATGTTGCTGCTATGAACACTGGGGTTCATGTGCCCCTTCTTTCACTACATCTGTATCTTTGGGTTAAATATCCAGTACTACAATTGCTGGGTTGTAGGGTAGCTCAACTTTTATGTTGAGGAACCTCCATACTGTTTCCCAAGAATGGCTGCACCAACTTGCATTCTCACCAACAGTGTAGGAAGGTTCCCCTTTCTCCACATCCTCACCAACATGTGTAGTTCCCTGTCTTGTTAATTTTTACCATTCTAACTGGTGTGAGGTGGTATGTCACTGTGATTTTGATTTGTATTTCCCTGATACCGAGTGCTGTGGAGCACTTTTTCAAGTGTCTGTTGGCCATCTGGATGTCTTTGCAGAAAAGTCTGTTCATGTCTTCTGCCCATTTCTTGATTGGATTATTTTTCTTTGGGTGTTGAGTTTGATAAGTTCTTTATATATTTTGGATACTAGCCCTGTATGTGATATGTTGTTTGCAAATATCTTCTCCCATTCTGTCAGTTGTCTTTTGGTTTTGTTTACTGTTTGCTTTTCTGTGCAAAAGATTTTGGTCTTGATGAAGCCCCAATAGTTCATTTTTGCCCTTGCTTCCCTTGCCTTTGGCGATGTTTCTAGGAAGAAGTTGCTGTGGCTGAGGTCAAAGAGATTAATACCTGTGTTCTCCTCTAGGATTTTGATGGATTCCTGTCTCGCATTGAGGTCTTTCATCCATTTTGAGTCTATTTCTGTGTGTGGTTTAAGGAAATGGTCCAGTTTCATTCTTCTACATGTGGCTGTCTGATTTTTCCCACACCATTCATTGAAGAGACTGGTTTTCCCCCCGCCCCTCACTGGACATTCTTTCTTGCTTTGTCGAAGATTAGTTGACCCTAGAGTTGAGGGTCCATTTCTGGGTTCTCTATTCTGTTCCACTGATCTATGTGTCTGTTTTGTGACACTACCATGCTGTCTTGATGATCACAGCTTTGTAATAGAGCTTGAAGTCTGGAATTGTGATGCCCCCAGCTTTGGTTTTCTTTTTCAACATTCCCCTGGATATTTGGGGTCTTTTCTGGTCCCATACAAATTTTAGGTTTGTTTCTTTCAGCTCTGTGAAAAATGTCGATTTCTGCAACTTTCATTCTTCAGGTAACAATACATCATGGAACTTTATGCTAGTCAATGGATAAAATCCTAACCTATTCTTTATAGTGAATGTGTAACATTCTGTGCAATGGATGTACCACAATTTATTCAATCATTCTCCCTTTTAATTGGCATTAATTTCATTTCCAATTTATTGTCATTGTCAACTATATAGCAGTAAACATGTGTGCACAAGTCCCTAATGTTATAATTTATTTAGAATAGATGCACAAGAGCCTTATTGCTGGGTCAAAGTTTATATGTATATTTAAATTTTATAGATCTTGCCAAATTGCTCATTTAAAAGGATACAATAACACATATTTCTACTACAATTACATGAGTGTACACTTTTCCCCAGCATCCATGCCAGTGAAAGGAATTATCACTAAATTAACTACCTGCCAATCTCATGGAGGTGAAATAAATGCTTACTGTTATTTTAATTTTCATTTCTCAAAATACAATGAAACTAAGTATGTTTACCCTCCATTATCTTTTCTACAAATTGTTCTTTTTATATTCATTGTTCATTTTTTATGGGATTATTTATCTTTTTTCCATTATTTTGTAAGAATTATTTTGTATTTTGTACTTTATTGCTTTGTAATTTCCCAATATACTCCTTAGCTTTTGATGCTGTTTATGATATCCTTGGCATGCAAAAGTACATATGCAATGCATACAGTCACATATATCTATCTTTTCTGTTAAAGCCTCCAAATTGCCAGACTTTGTAAAAGGCCTCTTCAAATATTCAATTCCAATATATTGTCTTTTCCCCTCTCTCACTCAACTAACCAAACCAAACCAGACTCTAAATTTGTATCTCTTACTCCTATAATCTCAAGCATCTCATACAGAGAAATTTAGCTCTCTATTAATCCTCAGCCCTCTCACAAGATCAGGAAGCCCTGTATCTCAACACTCACTGAAAACATCCAAGCATTTATCTGGGAGTTATTTTGCTATTTAGATAATATTTTTAATATGTTATATTATTTCTAAGTTTACCTGATAAAAAATATTATCGAGTGTCAACCTTAAAGACCCTTGGGAAAAAAATTCAAAATAAATTCTGGCTTCATAAATAAACCTTGGAAATTATTAATAGTCAAGTGAAATTGCTTTCTGTTATATTAAATAATTCTAAACATCTTTTCAAATTATGGCTCAAAATATATATCTTCAGCACAATCTCCCATTAGAAGGGCTACATGAATGTCTATGGCTACCACCTGCAAGAAAAGGAAGTATGGCGATGAGAAGTTGCAGTAGAGAGAGGCAGTAATCTCAATCAAATGCAGTTAAAATAGCCTGCTATTTCAAACTCTATGAAAGCATATGACCATCTGAGTCACTGCTAGGGCATCTCCAATGTAAGCTTAAGCTTCTCTAGCTTCACAGTAAACCATACTTTGGTGATCCACCACATTGTTTCTTTCTATGCACTTATTCTAAGAGAATAGAAACTACCCTCCAGAATAATTAATTACTCTAGAATGATATCTCTGGAATAAACTTCTGCTACCATGACCTCCTCTTCCTGTGGAGTCCAGAAACCCTGATCCTGGTCCCTCCTACCTTAAACCTTTCCCTATTATCAATGTCTCAGAGGTGTCATCTCTTCACAGTCTCTTCTCAGCATCAGCCATGGGAGTTTATGCAACTTACTGGAGTTTTCATAGAGCTTTTTTTTTCTTCTGAATGGTGTAAGCTATGTATCTTCAGTCTCCATCCAGGGAGAGTAACAGATGTTCTGCATAAAATGGATCAGGTCCTAAAGGTGTATGTGTGCCCAAAGATAGATCATGTGTGCATACCATAAAGCATACATACACATAAAGCACATGTGCATACCCAAAGATAGATCCAAAAATAAGTACTGGAGTTGTGTCCAGCAGAGAATGAAGTACCTAAACCTTCATTATCCTTCTCCCCTTTGGAAACTGAATCTACCCACTCAGGCATTGGTTCCAAAGTCTCCACATGTCAGAGTCCTTTTTTGACGGCTGCTAGTTTCTAGTACCTCAAACTTCATACTCGCCTAGGCTGTCTTACTCTCCTGAAGTGGTAGCCTTCCCAGACTCCATGACACAAATGCACTGGCGGATCTCCAGGCTTGGAACAGACCAGGCAATAAGCCATACAACTGAAGTAAATCTCCATGGTCCTCAATCAGCTGGGAGTACTGCTTCCAGCTCGCTTTGATCTACCTAGTAAAATATTTGTCTTTCCCCTAGTCACAGATCACAACCCAAATGCCTATGCTGATCTGATGGAATAATAAAAATGACTGAGCCTGGCAAGGAGTTAAGAAAAAGAAAAATTAACCACCAAATATTTCAAGTAATGTCTTTAGAAATGTGCTGGTAAACTAGCTCTCTGGAAAGAAAACAAAACAAAACAAATGAACAAAATCCTGACTTCTGGTGTTTTCCATTTTCCATGGTGTAAATATTCCTACCATTGGCTATTTGAAGCTACCAGTGGTTAACAACTAGGTCAAGACACGATGCTAAATGAAATAAACCTGTAGAAGAAGAATATTGCATGCTTCAACTTGCATCAGGTGTCTATAAAAAGTCAAACTCATAGCAATAGAAAGTAAAATGCTGGTTGTCAGAGGCTGGGAGGTGGAAATGGAGAGTTACAGGTCAATAGGTATAAAGTTTCAGTTATTTAAGATGAGTAAGGTCTACAGATCTGCTGTACAGCATGTGGTCATAGTAATACTATATTATGTACTTTAAAGATCTGTTAAGATGGTAGATCTCATTTTAAGTATGCTTACTACAATTCAAAAAAAATCCTGAATATTTAAAAATCAGTCCTAAACAGAGTATAAACTGACCCTAGCACACCACTCAAAATACAGTTTTAACATCTAAAACAATAGATAATATATATACAACCTTAAATGATACTGTCAAATCTACATCTAAAAACTAAATGTTGGAAAGTGCAAAAATTGTTTATCAATTACTTGTGGCTATTGGGTCTTGTTGCCTGAGTACGTGAAAAACAAACTCTGTAATTTTTGTGTGCTAAGTTGGTGACATCCATCTTGTACTCTTGTATTTCACAGTATGATACACAGCACACAACTCCTCCTTACATCGGTTAAATAGCACAATATTTAGCATCACTCAATTTCATAACACTACACGATGTCTGTTTACAAGTATACTTCTAAACTTTAATATATCATTGCTTAATAGTCTTAACATTTAGGATAACATTCCTTAAAAATTTATAAAATGCTTAAATTCAAATTCAGTGTCAAATTTCACTGCAGTTCAATAACTTCAATTCACCTATCTTCCTTTACCCCAATACTATAAATTCAAACAATCTAACTGAATAATGCAGTTCATTTTTTAAGCTTAGATTAGGGAACATTTTGAGGAGTCTATACTTCAACTTTCAAATTTTGCATATTTACCACAGGTTATTACTTTCTTTCCTGATGAATGGAAGCATGGCAAAGGGGGAAAAACTCTTTGCTGTCAAGTGATTTTCCCAGTGATGGTTTTATTGGGACTTATAAAGGGTGCCATTTTTTTAATTTATAAAATTTATTCACTAGAGAATTCTAAAGTTGAAAGCAACATTCAGTGGCAAGTGCAAAGAGTTCCTATGTACCTCCTTTTCTCACACCTCCAGTCTCCCCCACTACTGACATCCTTCATTATGATGGTACATTCATTACAACCGATGAACTGATTTGATACATTTCACATGTTTTGAACAACTATTTTTGAACACTTTTTCAGAGAAACATCAAACTTACTGATAAGGGATTTTAATATAAACTAAAAGCTCAGGTGTTTCCTTCAGTCTTCAATATAAGCTGAGGCAAGGACATGCACTAGGATAAAATGAACAAGTTAATTTCTCAAATGATACAAAGACTCTCCTGACAAAAACATGGATAAGTCATGATCGCTATATTTAACAGTAAATTCACTGGCAAAAGTACTAAAATGTCCATGTCTTGAGCATGAGGACTCTCTACAATTTATACTGTTTGTTACCATACCCATGATATATTCAAATTTTTAGCCCAAAAACATTTCTGTTAAATACTGCAAAAATCAACTTGACTCATTGTCCTTAACCAATGTTACTATCTTAAAGTTTTTAATTAAGTCAGGTGTTATCACTAATTTTCATAGGAAAACCATATCTAGGGGCACCTGGGTGGCTCAGTGGGTTAAGCCTCTGCCTTTAGCTTGGGTTGTAACCTCAGGGTCCTGGGATCAAGCCCCACATCGGGCTCTCCACTCAGCATGGAGCCTGGTCCCCCCGCCACAACCGCCTGCCTCTCTGCTGACTTGTGATCTCTGTCTGTCAAATAAATAAATAAAATATTTTTTTTAAATATCTAACATTTTTGCTAATTTTGCAGCTTTTTCTGACAAAGAAATAAATTTATACTGCTGAAAGTTATATGGGCTTCAGTATATAAAAGTATTTTGCTCACATCAAAATTCTCACTTCAGAGAGCAAACGATTATGGGTAAAGATGTAATATATAGATACAGATACTCACAAGATTCAATAATCAATAATAACAAACTAACTCTTTTATGCTATTTTTCATATAGATCTCTTCCTTCAGAACAATTCCTGGTTAGACTTATAATCATGAATTATTCTACTATTTAGAACACATAACTTCTGTTCTACTAGCAGAAAACTTATATATATCAAAATCTATAAAACAACTTGATGCCTATTTTATTCAGCAAATCTGTGACTTCCGGTTCTTCCCAAAATGAAGGAAAAGGCCTAAACTTACAGTATAAACTAGAAAGATAAGAACCTGAACAAAACATATGAAATAGAGGCTTTTAAAGACATTGAACACTGGGCTACAAAACAGACATGAGAAACAAGAATCTGTCTGTGATTGTCCCTATTGATTTCCTTGAGAGAGTTTCCAGACTGAAGCACAGATTCTGGGGTGGGCCCAGAATGTTCCCTGAGATGAAGAAACATATCTCATAGGCCAGGAAAACAAAGACACTAAATTTCATAGAGGAGAGTATCAAAGAGAAGATGGATAAACAGAGAAAACTCCAGAGATTTTCATGAAGATTCCATTCAGTATTAAGCACAGTTTGCATGTGATTGGAATACCAGGGAGTAAGAGGAAAAAATACAACTGAAAGATTAGGGGAAATAAGAATAGACACTCACAAAAGACTGAGAATAAAACCTGTTACCAAGAGCCAGAGTGGAAAGCCTCAAAATTCATGGGGACATTGGGTAGAAGATTGACAACAGTCTTGCATCAGATGTAGAAAATAATTATCCCTAGGCTAAATGTTATGCTGATACTGCCCAATAAATATTAAAAACAAGATCACAGAATCAAAATTTATCTAAGTAATTTAACCACCACTCCAGAACAAAATTCAACAATAAGAACATAAAATGTTCAAACACTCAACAAGGAAAAAATCGTGATGTCTGGCATCCAGTCAGAAATTAGCAGGCATAAGAAGAAGTGAGGAAAAAAACTACACAGAATGAGCAAAAAAAAAAACCCAATCAAAACTAACTCAGTGCTGATACAGATGATGGGATTAGCAGACCAGAACACTAAAATGGATATTATAAGTGCATTCTATGTGCTCAAAAAGGCAAAAGACTGAACATGTTAAGTAAAACCTTGGAGGAATAAAAATAAATAAATAAACTGAATTTATGATTAAAACTACAAAGAGAGGGGTGCCTGGGTGGCTCAGTGGGTTAAAGCCTCTGCCTTTGGCTCAGCTCATGATCCCAGGGTCGTGAGATTGAGCCTGAATCGGGCTCTCTGTTCAGCAGGGAGTCTGCTTTCCCCTCTCTCTCTCTCTGCCTGCCTCTCTACCTACTTGTGATCTCTGT
This sequence comes from Taxidea taxus jeffersonii, assembly GCA_003697995.1. Lineage (NCBI taxonomy): Eukaryota > Metazoa > Chordata > Mammalia > Carnivora > Mustelidae > Taxidea > Taxidea taxus. Next base: position 17,566 of record ML103433.1, read on the forward strand.
CTGTCAAATATTTTTTAACAAGACTTAAAAACAAAAATGAATAGAGCATCAGTGACCTGTGGGACAATATTAAGTGGCACATTATATGCATAGTTAGAGTCTTCGAAGAAGGGGAAGAGAGGACAAAAATATATTTAAAGAAATAGTGGCTTAAAAATCTCTAAATATGGGGCACCTGGGTGGCTCAGTGGGTTAAGCCTCTGCCTTCAGCTCGGGTCATGATCTCAGGGTCCTGGGATCGAGCCCCCCATCAAGGCTCTCTTCTCAGCAGGGAGCCTCCCCCCCCCTCTGCCTACCTCTCTGCCTACTTGTGATCTCTCTCTCTCTGCCAAATAAAAAAATAAAATCTTTCAAAAAAAATCTCCAAATTTGACAGTAAGTAAACAAGCTTAACAAAACCTAAGCACAAGAAACATGAAGAAAACTATATAAGTATGCATCATGATCTAATTGCTCAAAAACAGTGATAAAGAGAAAATCTTAAAGCACTAGGAGAAAAAGACACACTATACAGAGAAAAGCAAAGATAAGAATAACAATAGATTTATTAGAGACAGTGCAATATCTCTAAAGTACTTTAAGAAATACTTTAAAGGATTTTAGTACTATCAACCTAGAATTTTATGCCCAAACTATCTCTCAAAAATAAGACAAAATAAATATCTTTTCATTCAGACATACAAAAACTGAAATAATTCATTTGCAACAGGCTTGCATGTAACAAATGTTAAATGAAGCCCTTTAAGCACAGGAAATTTTATCAAATGAAAATGTGTAATTACACAAAGGAACATTAACACACCAGAAATGGTCATTTTGTGAGCATATATAATATTTTTCCTACTGTTATTTAAACATTTTTTAAAAGAAAATGATTTAAACAAAAACATTAAGAATATAATGAGGGCTTTACAGCATTTATGTATCAGTGAAATGTATGACAACAATAGCACAAATACCAAAAGGGGAAAAATAGAAAAATACTATTGGAACATTCTTGTACTATATGTGAAGTGACATTACTATCACCTGGAGGTAGACAATGGTAAGTTTTAGGTGTGTGCCTCAAACCATAAAGCAACTTCATAATAGTACAGAAAGAATTATTGTCTATTAAGACAACAAAATAGATAAAATAGAATCATAAAAATAATCAGTTAGTTAAAAAAAAAAAGGCAGAAAAGAAGGAAAGTTTGACCAGCGGGGAAGAAAACACAGGAAAATAAATAAATAAATAACAAGTAGCAAGGTGATAGATTTAAAACTTATTTTATTAAATCACATTAAATAAAGAAATATTACGATTAACTTTCTCTAAATAAATTTGACAATTTAAGTGTAATGCATAAATTATTTGTAAAACACAAACTACCAAAGCTCACTCAAGGAAAAAAAAACAAAACAGACAATCTCAATAACCCAGTATCTATTAAAGATATTGATTTATAGTTAAAATCTACCAGCAAGGAAAATCTCCAGACCCAGATCATTTTACTGGTGAATTCTATCAAATATTTAAATAAGAAATAATACCAATTCTAAACACACACACACACACTCACACATATACACAAGCATACACATATTTAGAAAAGGAAATAATTCCCAACTCATTTATGAGTATAGGATTAATCTGGTATCAAAATAAAAAAAACTGCAGGGGCGCCTGGGTGGCTCAGCAGGTTAAAGCCTCTGCCTTCGGCTCAGGTCATGATCTCAGGGTCCTAGGATCGAGCCCCGCATCGGGCTCTCTGTTCAGCAGGAAGCCTGCTTCCCCCTCTCTCACTGCCTGCCTCTCTGCCTACTTATGATCTCTCTCTGTCAAAAAAAAAAAAAAAAAAAAAACTTAAAAAAACTGCAGAAAAAAACACTACAAGCAAATTTTCCAGATTTGTATAAATGTAAAATTTTCTTACAAAATGTTAGTAACTAGGGACGCCTGGGTGGCTCAGTTGGTTAAGCGGCTGCCTTCGGCTCAGGTCATGATCCCAGTGTCCTGGGATGGAGTCCCACAACGGGCTCCTTCCTCGGCAGGGAGCCTGCTTCTCCCTCTGCCTCTGCCTGCCACTCTGTCTGACTGTGCTCGCTCCCTCTCTCTCTCTCTCTCTCTCTTTTACTCTCTGACAAATAAATAAATAAAATCTTTATTAAAAAAAATGTTAGTAACTAGAATCCAAATTATTTTTTTCAAAGGATAATATATCATAACCAAGTACAATTTATGCTACAATCTTGGTTTAATACTCAAATACCAATCTATGTAATTGGATAATTGATATAGTAAGAAAAAATGGTCTTATTTCAACACATGCAGAAAAAGGATTTGACAAAATGCCTTAATGATAAAATCTATCAACAAATTATAAATAGTAGGTAACACACTCAAACTAATGAAAAGCATCTTTAAAAAAAAAAATCCTATGCCCGTCAGAGTTAATGATGAAAGTCTGGTTACTTTCACCTTAACGTTGGGAATGAGGCAAGGACATGCATCATTACCACTTCTTTCAACAGTGTAGTTGAGGTCACAACCAATGTAATAAAAAATAAATTAAAATCATATAGATAATGAAAAGAAAAAATAAAACTGTCTCTGCTTAGAGATGATATGATTATTTATGAGGAAATTAACAGAGAATCCACAAAACAACTACTAAAAGTAATTAAGTGAATTTAGCAAGGTCATAGAATACAAGTTTAATATATTAAAAACCAAGTGGACCTTTGTACATTAGAACAAAAAAATCGAGAAATGGAATTTAAAAATCAATTCCACCCACAGTTGCAACAAAACCACTAGAGTATTTATGATCAGATCAAACAGATGATATCCAGATGTATACACTAAAAAATAAAAAATATTGTTAAGCAAAAATAAAGATAACCTAAATAAATGGAGTGATATATCATGCTTCTGTGTCATAAGACTCAATACTGCTCAAAAGGCCATCTTCATCAAGTTGTTCTACACATCCAATACAATCCAAATCAAAATTTCAGCAATAGCAGTATTTTTGTGTGTGTGGAAAGTAAGTTCTTTTAAAATTTTTTTTTAATGTAAGCGATCTAGAATAACCAAAGATATTTTAAGACAGAAGAACAAAGTGCAAGGACTTAACCCTCCCTGATACAATGACTAACTATAAAACAATAGTAATCAATCTATTGGGATACTGCCAAAGAGATAAACACATCATTAATATAACAGAACAGAAGGTTCACAAACAGATCCACAAATATATGTTCAAATGACGTGAAATAAATATGTCAATGCAATACACTGGGGAAATTAAAGGGTTTTTTTCAACAAATGGTACTGGATCAACTGGTTATCTAATGAATTACCATTATACACATAAGCAAAGCTAAAATTAGAAAGAATGACTATAATAAGAGTTCACAAAGATGTGCAACAACTAGAATGTTCATATACTCCAAGTGGGAATTAAAACTACCACTACCATTGGGGACTGAATGAATGTTTTCCTCCAAAATTCAAAGGGTAAAATCCTAACCCTAGTGGGTTGGTATTAGGAGTGCAGCTTTTGGGAGATGATTAGTTCATGAGAGCAGTGCCTGATGAGTGGGATTAGTGCCCTTCTAAAAGGGACCCAGGTTGGCTCTCTCCTACTCGTCCCACCACATAAGGATAAGAGGAGAAATAAGCATTCTGCAACCGAGATGAGGGTAGTCACCAGAACCCAAACATACAGGCGTCTAGATCTTAGACTTCTGCCTCCAAATGGACACATAAAAGTCTGTTCAAGTAACTCTGTCTATAGTGCTTTGTTATAACTGCCCTAACTGATTAAGCAACAACTTTGGGAAGTCTTTTTAAGTTCCTTGAAAAGTTAAATAGTTGTCCAGCCATTCCATACCTCAGTATTTAAT